>JASFAX010002492.1:0-45724 GCA_030737875.1 Allium sativum
ATTGTCCTATTATTATTTCTTGTAAATCAAATTTTACCATTAGTAATAGTTTAAAATTTGAGAAAATGTGGGTTTTAGATTCCAGTTTTTCAAATTTAGTCGCTTTTAAATGGAATTCTCTATTTTATTTTAATAATATGTATGTTGGTAATTCTGCTAAGATTTTTGTTGCGAAGTTTGGCAAACTTAGATTTTTTTTCTTAAAAGATGGAACAAATTTTTATTTGGTGGTGTTTGAATCGGGAAAGATAAGATTATGTGTGAAACGTTTGGTTTAGATAAGATTATTGAGAATAGGATTCTTAGTCCTATTGAGCGTGATAAACTTTGCAACCTTAAGAAAGACCTTAAGTTAATTCTAGAGAAAGAGGAGGTCATGTGGAAGCAAAGGGCTCGCGTTCGATGGATTAAAGAGGGGGATAATAGTACTAAAGTTTTTCATAGTGAGGATAATAAGAGAAGACATAACTATTTTCATTCATTCTATTTTTGTAGAGGACATTAAATTGGCTGTGCAAAAAGACTTAAACGAAGCTTTTACTAATTATTATAGACAGATTTTTGGATCAAAATAAAGAGAAGGATTAATATAAGATGGAATGAAATTTACCAGTATTATTCTAGGATTGATTTATTAGATTTAGACAAGCCATTCTCAGAGCAGATATGGAAGGCTATCAATGATATGCCTGGTGAAAAAGCCCATAGTCTGGATGGTTTTTCATTCTTTTTTATAAACAATTTTGGGATATTTTGAAATATGATATTATTAAACTTTTTAGTGATTTTTGTAATGGGAATTTATAGATAAGTAGATTTAACTTTGCAAATGTTATTCTTATTCAAAAGAAATTAGGAGCTAATAAATTAGAAGAATTTAGACCAATTTCCTTAATCAACTGTTCTGTTAAGATAATCACTAAAGTATTAGCGAACAAATTAAGTCTAAAGATGAATGATCTTATCGATTGTACTCAGACCGCGTTTGTAAAAAGAAGAAATATAGTAGATGGTAGCCGCAGTCCAAGAATATATCAATTTATGTTGTAAGATTAATTTTACTTGCGTTATTTTGAAAATCGATTCTGAAAAGGCTTTTGATTCTGTAGACTGGGATCTTATATGTGATTTATTATTTGCTAGGGTTTTAATATAAGGTGGATTAATTGGACAATTCTATTACTCAAATCTGGTTGTTCTAATATAATAGTTGATGAAGTTGTAGGAAAGAAAATTCATCTAAGAGGGGGCTTAGACAAGGCGAACCTTTATCGGCTCTATTGTTTAATCTTGTTGTTGATGTATTTTCCAAAATTATGAAGAGAGTGGAAGGTAAAAGAGTCTAGGTTTTGTAGGTAATAGTGTTTTTTGTAATGAATTGTCTATACTTCAATTTGTAGATGATATTCTTTTATTTTCCTCTCATTTACCCAAACATATTGTAGCACTGAAATTTATTCTTCATGGATTTGAGATTCTTTATGGTCTCATAATTAATTTTCATAAAATTTCGATTATGGTTCTAAATGATTTTAATAAAGTTGAGAATTAAGTAGCTAATACCTTAAACTGTTCTATTATGAGTTTCCCTTTCGAGTATTTTGGTTTTAAGATTAGGCCTACAAAACTTAAGAATGAGGATTAGGTGATTATTATTGATAAAATTAATAATAGATTATCTAGCTGGAATAGAAGATTCTTATCAAGAGTAGGAAGATTAGTTCTTATTAATTCTGTGCAATCATCTATTCCTACTTATTGGATGGTTATTCACCGATTTCTTAATTGGGCGATTGACAAAACTGATAGAATTAGGAGTAATTTTCTCTGAAGTGGAGAAAACATTTATAGAGGATACAAATGTTATTGCGAATTTTTCTATAGACCGAAGAAGGAGAGGGACTTGGGGTAATTAATTTATATAACTTTAACTCATCTTTGTTAACTAAATGGTTGTGGAAATATAAAAAACCTGAAGTGCCAGCAACTTGGAAGCATATAGTACCAAAATTTTATTATGAAGGGAGAAATTATATTCGATACTGAATATATTAGGAACAATAGACTATCTTCTTTTTGGAATTCCATTTTGAAATGTTTTGATTTTTTTTAACTTAGGTTTTAATTTGATAATCCATTCTGGTGATAATATGTTTTATTGGCATGCTTCCTATATTACTAGACTACACCTTAAAATTGAATTAAAGAACTCTTTGAGATTTGTTGCTTTAAAAATTCCTTGGTTAAGGAAGTTTATAGGGAGAATTTAAATCCCCCGTGGGAATTTACATTCGGGAATATATTAAATGGATTAGTGTTCAGGCAATTTGCCTTACTATGTACTAAGCTATCATTGTATCATATTGATAATAATTGTGATAGTATTTGTTTGGGATTTGATAAGAGTCTGAAATACTGTTCTAAATCTATATATAAGTTCCTGAATTTTACATGCATTTCGATTTTAAAATTTAAATCTATTTGGAAGCAAAATGCTCCTCCCAAAGTAAAATTTCATATGTGGTTGATTATGAATAAGTAATTAAATATTGTAGAGCAATTAAGAAAGAAAATATTAATTTTGACTCTAAATGTTGTTTTTGTAATTGTTTTGTTGAAAATGCTGATCATTTTTTTCTTGTACTAAAAATTTTATATTTTAAATATGGTATTAAGATTTTTTTTTTTTTTTCTCATAATCTTATGAACTATGGTATATACTGGAATTACTTTAGATTTGATTTTAATTTTAAACATAGATATGTGCTTAATACAATAGTAACCATTATTTGTTGGATTATTTGGTATAATAGAAATCAGAAATTGTTTCATTCTGACTCCGATACAGTAGATAAATTAATCATTAAGATTTTTTCTTTTCCTTAGATTGGATGGCTAACCCTTATTGTAAAATGATTAGGGATCCTATGTTTGACAGATTCCTGGATAAGGTTAGGAATAATTTGAATTTGTTTATTAGAATCACAAAGAATTTTAGATATAATAGAATTTGTATGTTATTGATATATGAATGTGTGTTTATTATGGTTAGCTCTTTTTTTCTATGTTATTAGGTTATTCATATATATATATATAATATATACGTATATATATAATATGTGTATATACATATATATGTGTGTGTGTGTGTGTGTGTGTGTTGTTAGCTGATGGTTTTCTTAGTCATATTTCAGGATACAGGTAGGTTGATTTTCGATGAGGAGCTTATTGGAGATCTGTTATGGATGAGGAGCTTATTAAAGCCCATATCTTGAGTTTTACTTTCTTTTATTATGTATATTGCTCTTCTATATTTTGTGGAGTGACCTTTGTATTATTTAGGAGTAAATATACTTCAAATCGGGCGGTGACCATGTCGGAGCTCATCTACATCCTAGACTTATGGTCATGGTATGAGCTATCTTTATATATCTGACTACCTGTCTAGCATGTTGACAGCTTTTGTCTATTATTCGTTATATATATATATATATGTTTGCTCTCTTCTTTTTAGAGATTACATATTTTTCTTTTAAAAAATGTATGCTTGCAGCATATGTATTCAAATAGAAAGAATTTAAGGAGCCAAACTGGAATAACAGGGTTTAGATCAGGAGACTATAAAAGTTAAAAGGTGAACGGGATATATATATATATATATATATATATTCAAATGGTATTAAATTTATACCATTGTAAAAAAGATTCATCTATGCCTAAATATAATTTTGAAATTGTAGACCTAACTGATACATGTAAGTAATCTATAAATCGTGCCAACATGTTCTGTGATAGATAACATGGAATTGGTATTACATGTAGTTGATTTTCGAATATATTAGAAAGTAGCGGTGCTCTAATTTGATAGATCAAAGGGAAGTTCCAGAATTGTAAATTAAAAGATTATGAAACTAAATATAAATTAGAAGTTGTCACAATAAATTATTTGGGTTTAAGTAGTATTTTACTTTATCAAAATGTAGGGTGTTGCAACGCAAGTTTTTGAAGATTATCAAGTTTGGATATATAACTAAAAGTGTATCATCGGAAATACAACATATCTAAAAGAAAGAGATGTAACAAATATAAATTTTTTACCATATTTTTTATGGTGTTACAATAACAATGAAAATGTAAGTCCATGTTATTCCACACATAATACAAATTTCTATTTTGGAAAGATATAGGAATATACGCTGTTAACGTTTCCTTTTTAAGAGAGAGACAGTTCCAACATATTAAAACGATGAAATTCCTAAGGGTAAACTAAAGAATTGTAGTTATGGTAATAATCAAGGATTAATTTTAAAATTCAATGTAGATGCAATAATACCAAGATAGATGGAAAATGATAAATGGTGAAAAGGTAGGCAAGTAACGAAATAAATAAAGATAATTAATTATTAAAATAAATAAGGAATTTAAAAGTCCATAAACAAGGCAAAGTAAAAAGGTTAGAGAGGAATGGAAAGAAAAGTTTAATAATGAGAAAGGAAAGTAAATAGGAAAAGGTGTTTAGATCTATTAACGGAAGAGTTAAATGACACTAGATTGATATTAATGGAATAAGAAGTAAATACATGAAGAAGTAAAAGAATGTTATTAATAGTGGAATGTTGGAAGCATAATGATTGAATAAGGATGAATATACATACATATGTGTGTATATGTATGTATGTATGTATGTATGTATTCACACACATAACCTTAAGTATGCTTTATGGCAGATGTGAACCACTAAAAGTTGTAAAAAACTTAGATCAGATTAGAATGACCTAGTCATTTAAGCGAATTCAAACTAGGGATCAGTAGTGTTACAAACTAGAAGTCTTCCCACTGCAAAGGGCTACCAGTTGTTGTTGTGTGTATATATTTGAAAATTGGTTCACTTTTATTATCTAAGAAAGCGGTACAAAAGATAGGTTAGCATACTAACTGTTACAAACTAAAATAAAAGCGTAAAAAACATGAAAGTACAAGTAAATCTAAATCTAACTAAGATAAAACCGACCTATGATGAGGCTACCACCCACTTGTAACTTGTTGCACCACCTATGCCAAGCGATCCACTCAGCACATTCGCTGCACAACATCAATCACCCATACTTCAAACTTGCATGCAAAAGCACTAGAACATCGCTCTGGTAAGAGGATGAAGGAATTAGCACCATCAGTTCAAACTAAAATGAGTAATACTTGGCAGCAGAAAGCCTTATTTCATCCAGTTCAAATACCCTTAATAAGTCTTACTTCAAAAATGCAGCAACCACGTCTTCAACTTCCCAGTAACAAATGACATTGGAGCTGGTTTTCATAGAAAACTCACTGATCAAACATCACGTTTCCATGTCAAGATCATAAACGGGTATGCATTATCTCAATGAAAATGATAAGTGAGACTACACCCACAAAGGAACATTGACATTCCCTACTAAACCATATGGATCTGCAATCTTCTAGCATGAAATCCATCCCTTCGCAGTCACAAGGCTTATAACGTATAAAAAGAAGAAAGACAATCACATGTAGAAATAGCATGATATATTACTGAATTTGGGTATGCTTTCACCACTCATACTTGAACTTTCCTTTCAAACACAAATCCCATTATCATTGGCATCAGAAAGTAGTCATGCAAGGCTATCCTCCAACCATAACTGCCATCCGAACTTGCTTATAGTACCCATATAAATATAACCAACACCAATATGCATTACACTAAATGTCCTACACCACCATGAGAATCTACGCCTCTTATATGGATCTGATCCCCCACCGAGAAGGACATAAATCATGATATTGGAAGAAAAAATATAACTTCAAGGTGATGGTACTTATGAAAAAATATGGGGAGAATTTAATACTAGTGATGCCAAAATGTTTGTAGGAGAACCAAGTACTATACATGAAGAATAAAATATAGTAAAATATACATAAGGTATCAGTCATGAAGAGGCCAAGAAGAAACCACACTATTATACCATCCTTCACCAGATTAGAACCTAAGTATACAATAATCCAAAACAAATGCCAATTTCTATAGCATGACTTAACCATTAATAATAAATCTTGCCCATATAATTCCATCAGTGTTGAAAATCATCCATATAATCCCAGATCAATAAAACTTTAAACCGTAGTTAAAAAAATGCTATACAAATCAACTAAACCGTCCAAGACCAAAATAATCTTACCTAATAACCAACTCTGTAGTCAATCTATTCCAACCAGGAAGTTTATCGGTTGGAGAAATTTGGAACTAAAAATAATTCATTTGCGCCGGCAATGCCATAACCTAAACCCTTTGTGGCTTGATCTTCTCCGATCGAACAGATCTGAACAGAAGGTAGTGAGAAATTGTCTAAGGAATGCGAAGCAATTAGGATTCGACATTGAAATATCATACCGGTTTAGGGTGGATCTGAGATCTAGGTTTTGCTTGAAGAAATAATTTGAAAATAAACGTCTTATCAATGAAAATGGAGTTTCGTTGAAGGTTATCGAAATAGGTTTCATAGAGGAAATCAATTTGAATTATCCGATGAATTTGGTAAGGGTGAAGCTCACGCAGAACAAAATCAGGCGAAGAGAATTCACTCGTTGCCATTAACAAGCATTCACCCCTTATTCATATAGAAGATGTGTGTGTGTGTGTATATATATATATATATGTTAATGTAGGACATATCCAACCATAGGACCCATGGAGTTATACATGTTCGCGTGTAGGTCAAGGATATCCAAGTACAAAGGTTAACCTCGATCAAAATTCCAAAGGACAAGCAGAGTCCTCTCCAACCTTTTTTAGGGTATTAAGTGACAAATAGTTATTACTTGATTGCATTAGGTAATCTAAAAGGAGCGGGAGGAAGAATCAGTGTTAAGTCAGTGTTTTTGGTATCATATTCGGGAGCAGGGATTATGCATAGTTCGAGAAAGTCATCGGTCTGGTAGGAATAGCAGAAAGACATAGGTTATGCCTAAAGGTTGCTCCCTCTGCTAGCGTAAATCAAGCTTAGGTCTTGTATCGCTAAAGTTGTTTGCTTATTAGAGGAAAAGCCTATAAGCCCTTTACAGAGGTCTTTTAAACTCGATAAAATAGGGCTAATAATTGTGATGCCATTATTAGACATTATAGAAGTTCCTTGGTATGCACGTTGACAAGGATGTGACACTGCATTGATAATGAATCCGAAGGAGGTGCTGAGGTATGGATACTTGCATGGAAGAAATCTTAACCCAAAAGGAAACTAGTACACATACATACATACATATATATATATATATATATATATAATCTACTACAAGTACACAAAGGCACATCGTACATGCATGTAGAGTGGGGATGACTAAGTAAAATTAAAAGACATTAACATGTTATGGAGGTATAACGGTAAAAATAGTGTTATCTATCAAGTGTGTAATTTGGTAGTGAACTGAATGTAGTTTTAACCCTATCCTCATTAAATTCCCAAGATAGCTCTAGAGAGACAAGTAATAGAACTAGGTGAGAATAGTGGAATGATAGATTTGACGTTGCATGCTTAATACTGACAAGGACACGTAATCTAAAAAATGTCAATCCTAGTCACTAACCATATGTTTAGTATACTTTACTACTCGGTTGTGAGTTTATATATGTTTGGATATAAATTTGTTATTTGCAGGACACCAAAACAAGCAATCCAAATTTTGTGGACTTGGTTTTTTTGAATTAGTGAAAATTTAGGCTTAATAAGGTGAGGGTTGCCACATATTCACATAATAAATACAAATACGCACACATGTAATACACACATTTCTATTGACACGTTTTGAGCTAAAGGAAATTTCAATCGTACTTAAAAGATTGAAATAAGGAAAATTCAATTCACGAACTTAGAAAAATGATTGGAAGAATTAGAAAGTTGAACTTAAGAAAATTTAAACCAAAACTGACTAAGTAAACAAAAATTAGTAACTAATTATTTTATCAATTTCCCCACTTCCAAAATATCATGCATCTATTGTATTATTTTAATAACTCATGGTGAAGAGGATTTTTAAGGATTCAGTAAGCTATTTCTTTTGGGAAATGCGGATCATGGATCTTAAGCAAAGATTAACACTAGACGGAGGTAAATGATGTTTATTTGAATTTTACAAATTTTATGAAATCTTTTTGAATAAATCAGAAATAGATTCAAAACACAGATATGGAACAATCACAAAATCAAACACAGATGCAGAATAAAAGTTAAAAAGCAGTAAAGGAAAGAACACACCAGGATTTTTATACTGGTTCAGAGTTACCTACATCCAGTCTCACACAACACTGGGTTGATGAGGATTTCTTTTCAAGTAATATTAAAATTAAAATCCTCGATTTCACAATCCACGAGGTCAACCCCTCTTGTTTTTTAGTACAGTGGGAATCACACCCAGTTGATTTGCGGGATGCAATCACACCCAATTGATTTGAACAAGCAACTACTGCACCTTTTCAATATCATTTTAAGAAGAAAGACTCAATAGAATTTTGATCTCGTGATCTTTTCTTACAAAACTTTTATAAATCTGAATATCACTTGAATCTTTGAGAAAGTTTGATAGAGAATAACACTAGAAATAGTTTGGTTTGATACTCTTTGAATTTCAGCAAAATTTGATTGTAGAAATTTGAATTTTAAGAGTAATAATGGAAAGAAGAAAAGATAAGAGGAAGAAGATGATTAAAAAATTATTCTTTTTCGAAAATAGATGGTATTTATAGTGGATAAATTGTAATGTCTCTTCAGAAAGGATTTAAACAAATTGACACAACTTTTGAAATTTTAAATTTGAAAAATAACGGCCATCGTGTCGACATAGGGGTAGGGAGTGTTGACATGCATTAGTCAATTTTTGAAATTTGATTCTTATTTAAAACAATGTAAATGATGTTGAAATAAATCAATGAAATTCTGGAGTTTAAACATACTATTGTTCTATATAAGAAAATAGTATAATAGATTAAAAATATAAGTTCAAAACATATAAGTATCATATATAAAATGATTATTCAAAACTTATATAATGTGACACCCTACGTCCGTTAATGTCACTCATAAGAGAATGCATTAAGTTTCATGAAGCGCAATAGGTAAACAGTATAGAAATTCACAAGATAGGTATAGAATAAGCAGTCGAAAATTTCAACCTCAATATTAAAAATAAAACGTGGTCTCAAATAGGTTACAACAAAACCAGTTTCATCAAATCTGTCTCATAAAACATCTCATAAAACAAAGCATCAGAGTACATAAAATCGTATCCCTCGCCATAAGCTATAGTAGAATAGAGAGCAAGCCAAAAACGGTACATCTCAGGTAATCCAATTCCAAGCTATAAGAGAAAGTCCTAATCACTATTAAGTACTTCCACTTTGAGCACCTAAGGGGAAAAGGAAGAAAGAAGTGAAATGAAAAAGGGAAGAAATGAAGTCAGGCGAGTTCCAGCGATTTTCAAATATTCATGAAATAAAAATGCCAAGATATGTAAATAAGACTAGATGAGAAAGGTACAGTGTCATATAATGTAAAAACTAGACTAACCGAACAGTAGGATTGACAGGAATAAACTATGATCGAGTAATGCTTCACATTTACATCTTAAACAGATATGTCTGCACCGATACTAGTATAACATGATTAACAGGATTAGGTGTTTAACCTAATTACACAATAGCAGAATTAATAACATGACTAACAATAGGATTAGGCATACCTTAATTACATAACAGGATTAGGTGTTACCCTAATTACATAACAACAAGATTAGGTCTACCCTAATTATTATCCATGTGATCAACTCCCTACTATGTAAATACTGTGTGTCAACCCCACCTGTAGGGTGTATCACTCCTTAACCCAACAACCATGTAGCACAGACCTATTTACTGGTGTTACAATGGCTTAGTTTCCCTAATCGGACTCATGCACACTCATGACTCCGCCGAAATGCGCCCGTACCCTCCTTCCCCATGTAAACCTCTTAATATCCTGTTCAGTAAAGCATGCCCTGGCCCCTACCTAGTGTGAGGCCCCATCTAACAAAATACCAACAGGGATACTGACTGATATGGGTTCGAAACAGCAGATTGACACAAGCCGAACCCCCTAAGCTTGTGCCCCCAAATAACTAGGATTTAAGAGTCCCCAAAACCCGATATAATAGCAAAAATGGGGACCTCTTAGCTTATTAATACTCATGTTTAACCAAGCAAGTTTAGGTTTACTAATAAGCGTGGTTGTAATATTACATGTCATTATTGTATACAAGCCTTCCCTAAAACACCTGCCCAGATGTATGTAAAATCACTATGATAATCTAGTTTATTAGGCTACCTTACAATATTCTTAGCATGTAATTTACTCAATGTCTGTATTAACTCAAATCTAACATGTCCTATACTTATGCATACTATTTATCAACTATGTTCCCAAATTACAACATGTACAGGTTTATCCATTTTATCCATTTTTATCAATTTACAGCAAGTATATACACATTATCTCTTTTTATTAGTTTACATCAAGTCTAACCATGTGTATATTATCCCTTTCCCAAATTATAGTTAAACAGTCCATATCTAACAACATGCCTACATTCCTCTTTTTGCGTCATTCATTATTGCCCCATTTATACGCACACTCTAATCGGGTATAGCCTAGGTTTTCAAAGGCCTAGGCTTAGTGTAAATAAATAGAGGAAGGAGAATAGAATCAAATCACATAGGCATATAGGAAAGAATGGAAATAAAATAAAACATAGAAACAGGGAAAAGGAAGATAGATACATATAACTTGTTGATTTTCGAATGTAAAGGCATATGTTTTACTTATCATAATGGCATAGGTGATTAACAGTGAAAAACATGTATAACGTTTATCTTACAAACACTGTATATCCTTACCCAATTTTATTTAACTGTCATGTTATAGTATAAGAAATCAGATTTGAAAATGATAGGGAACTCGCAGTGGGTCTTGGTGAAGAAGATATTAAATATCTTATATATATATAACTATATGTCGTAGAAAAGTCTAGTCCATTCCATTTAGTTGTTGTACGTATGCAAGTCCTGAATGTTTTCACTATAGATCTAGGCTGAAGCAACATTCCTATATTATATGTTTATATTTTTAGAAAAATTTCATTAAGGCAGAAGATATGAAGAAATGGTGTGTATTGGAATGGGGAAGCTACTTATTTATAGATTCACATAGTCAACCACAGCCTTTAGATTCTAGGGTTTTAATCTTAACCGTACATGTAGCACTGAGTCAGCAATGAACCTGGTCAGAAAATAGTCCAGATTCACAGAACGCACCTACCCAGATCGTCAGTGGGTCGACCCACCGACCTATGGGATCGACTCATGGGTTGACCCAGGCCAATTGTGGGTCATCCCACAACAGTCTGATTTCACTCTTAAGCCCCCATTGATTTTTTTTGTTTCAATATTTTTATATTATATTTGTACATAAGCCCCTTATATGTATACAAACTTCTAATGCCCATAACTTCTTCATACGTTATCCGTTTTACGCAAATTAGGGTCTATTTGAACCAGAATTTCAGACAAACGCAATGGTAATGCTAGTTTCACTTAATTCTGAATATTTTAATTAAGTAATACCCAATTTATTATCTTAAAGTATGGTTATAGTGTATTAAATTTTGGGGTGTTACATTCTCTCATACTTAAAGGATTTCGTAACTGAAATCTTCAAGTTAAGAAGAATGTTACTATCCTAACAACCACCTACAACCATCTACTCATCCATCATCCATAGGCATCCATTATCCTTAAAAATTTCTAATGCTTGAATGAACATATGGAAAGGTGTTGTGTGTATATATCCTTACACAAATGCAAAAATCGGGCGGTTGATTGATTCAGTTGACCTCTTTAATGCAATGTACGTTTGTGACATGAATCCAAAATGTATGCAAATAACATATAAACTCTATATGTGTGCACAATCATTCATCAAAATACAACATCCATATGATGATTCACCCCTTTCCATCCATAAAAAATTAAAAACACACATATACATATGCAATATGTAAGTGATTGAGCCAATCTAACACCTAGTGTGTGTACATGCATCCACGAGAAATCACTAGCAAACACTTACACCATTTGCAACCATCAATCATAACATGTTTCAAACACATGTTTCCAACTATTGGATTCTATCTAAGGATCGAAAGGTTCGAACGTTAGGATAAATAAACTTGAATGATAGAAGCAAATGCAAAGTAAAAGCTAGGAAAAGAAGTCAAGAACGTACTTTCCAAAAGAAAAGGATAAGAAGTGTGAATCCTATTTTTGGGTTCCCACGTCGCATTTTCGCCGTCTTCTCCCCATTGTACCTTCACCACTTTGATTTCCTTGTTCCGTAATTTCTTGATTTCTGATCCAAGGATATAGGTAGGAACTCTTCTCACCAATGCTTCCTTCTCAACTCCCATGCCTTTAAGTGTGCTCGGTTCTACTGTCTCTGGTGTATCAGGGAGAGATTTCCTAAATGGGAAATGTGAAACACATCGTGTATGCCCGCTAGTCTATCCGGTAGCTTAATCCTATAAGCCATCTGACCTATCCTCTATCACCCAAATGCTCATATTGCCCATCCTCGATCGGGGCAATCCATTGATAAAATCCATAGAGGCGCTCCCCACATCCATTGTGGGACATCTAAGGGCTGAAACAATCCACCTGGTTTCTTTTGTTCAGCCTTTACTCGTTGGCAAGTGAAGCATCGAGCTTTAAAGTCCGCCACATCCTTTTTCATACCAGTCCAAAAGAAAACCCTCTTCATGTCTTGATACATTTTGTCGTAGCTCGGATGGATAGTCATCCGAGAATGATGATCTTCCTCAGGCACTGCCTTTAGCAATTCCCCAATCCTAGGGACACATAGCCTTCCATCTCGTCTTATCCACCCTTTCTCGTCCATGGTATACCTAGAAAGGTGACTAGAATTCTCTCCTCTACCAAGCCTGTCCAGGATGTCTGAAATTTGTAGGTCCTCCCGCTGTGTAGATCCAATACGTTCCAATAGAGTAGGTCGCACCTCCAGCAATGCTAACAATCCCAATGGGAAATCTGTAGATGGCTTAAAATCAAATGTCGAGATGTACTCCAAGCTTCACCTTTCTATGAATAGAGGACTCAAAGTCATTCTCTAACTACTTAATGCATCCGCCGTTACATTACCCTTGCCCAAGGTATAAGCTATCTCGAAGTCGTAGGACGCTAGGAACTCCATCCACCGTTGCTGCCTTAAGTTGAGATCCTTCTATCAGAACAAGTATATGAGCGACTTATGATCTGTGTATAGCTCAAATCTCTCTCAAAATAGATAGTGTCACCAAGAATTCAACGTGAACTCTATGTAGCCAACTCTAGATCATGGGTAGGGTAGTTCTTCTCATGAATCCTCAACTGCCTGCTTCCAAAGCATACTATCCTTCCCTCTTGCATCAGAACAACACCAAGCCCTATGCCACATGCATCTGCATAGACCGCGAACATCTTGCTTTCATCTGGGAGAGTCATAACTGGGGCTATTATTAGAGCCCTTTTCAATCTCTGAAAGGCATCCTCACAATCAATGCTCTTGGAAAAAGCCAAGTTCTTCTTTGTCAATCGGGTAAGCGGGGACGATACCCTTGCAAAGTCCTTGATAAACTTCGTATAATTACCTGCCACCCTAGAAAACTTCCTACCTTCGTCGCATTATTTGGATCCCTCCAATCTTGAATTATGACGACTTTAGCGAAGTCCACAACTATCCCGTCCTTGGAGACCACATTCCCTAAGAACCTCACTTCCTTTCTCCAAAAGTGACACTTGGAAAATTTCGCCTTTAGTTTGTGTGATTTGAGAGTGCTTAGGACCCCTCCTAAGTGTTGGGTATGCTCCTCCTCATTCTTTGAGAAGATCATAATGTCATCCGCAAAGACCACCACAAATTTGTTCTGAAACTCCCTAAACACTCTACTCATCGTGTCCACAAAATAGGCAGGTGCTTTGGTTAGCCCAAAAGGCATAACCAACCATTCAAAGAAGCCATCTGGAGTTCTGAATGTAGTCTTATCAATATTGTTCTCTGCTACCCTTAGTTGATGAAATCCCATGGCCAAATCCATCTACGAGAAAACTGATGTGCCTACTAGCTGATCAAACAGGTCATCTAGTTGCAAAGACGAAGTGAGCCGTCCGCCTTAGTTGCGAAGACGACTAGAGCTCCCCCTCTGAGATGCTTCGCCTAATAAAACCTTTCTCGAATAGCTTCCCTACTTGCTTGCTAAGCTCCCTACTATCTCTAGGAGCTATGTGACCAAATAAATCTGGAAGTCTATCTCACGCCTTGGAGGTAGTCCCTTAACCACCTCAAACATGTTCGGATAATATCCGACTATGGATACAGATCACAAGTCGTCAACAGAAGTATCAAGTGATTCTAGAAAACTAAGCATCACTGACCCCTGTGGGTCACAGAAAATTTCAAGAGTCCTACCGTGACAAATAAGAAGTCTAACTACTCTCTTTTCACAATCGAGAATGGCACCATACATGGCTAGCCAATCCATGCCTAGAATCAAACCATAGCCCATAAAGCCCAGCATGTATGCGTCACATTCAAACTCGACGCCCAAAATAGAAATCCTCAAACTCCTACACATCATGGATAAATGAGCCGAACCTCCTATGGGGTTTGAGACTACTACAGGATCAGAAATTATATTAGTGTTAAGATGCAGGCTATCTACTTCAGAACTAGATATAAACGAATGTGAAGCGCCAGAATCAAACAGGGTTCTAATAGGATAGTCAAAAAGGGAAATCAAACCTTCAACTGTGACTTTCCTACCTCGATCAACTAGCCTCTAAAGCCTGTACTTGTCCAGAAGTTCTTGCCCCTTGTCCTTACTTGCTAGGGTATTGCTTATTGAAGTGTCCCACTTGTCCCTAATTAAATCTGGCTTTCTTTGTCTTTCTGTAGTCCTTCACAAAATGACCTATAGCTCTGCAACCATGACACTTGATATCCTTCTTGATCTGAGCCTTGTCAGGCTTTCCACCTTTATTTTTCTTTGCTTTCTTGGGCCATCATTTCTGTTTCTCACTCTTAGCTTGTGTCTTTTCAGTCTTACCGTATTTCTTCTCATCCTTTCCGTCTTAGCGCATAAGAGCCATGTCAACTAACGTCTCCCCCGTGGGTATATGAGATAATGCAAGTCCTTGGAAAGGTTGATTCAACCCTCTCGCAAATCTGAGTGCCTTCTAGTGGGGCATATTCACAGAGTCCAGTCCTAATCTTGCCAGTTGATTGAACTTATTCACATAATCATTAGCAGTCATGTCCCCTTGTTTCAAAGCCAAGAATATCTCTGTCTGTAATCCCTATTCAGCCTGAGATAAAAACTTCATCTCGTATTTCTGTCAGAAATCATCCCAAGTAGCCACTGGTTGTCCAGCTAGCATTACTTCCCACCAGTAAGAAGCTTCATCCTTCAACTCCATGCGACCAACTATATCTTCCTTATGTCATCAATTTCAAAAAGACAAAACACGTTCTCCATCTCTCGTAGACAATTCCGTGCTTCAACAAAGCTCTCGGTACCATGGAATCGTTTTACTCCCATATCACAGAAGTCTTTGCATAACGTAGAAAAGTTATCTACTCGTGGAGGTGGAGCAACAACTGTTGCAGTTGGGGGTAGGGCATCTCCTTGACCTCTGGCAGGTGTCGTAGCCTCAAGATACCTACAGAACCATGTCGGTAGCGGAATGCTCTCGGGAAGATTAGGTGCCCTAGACATGCTGCAAAGAAAAGAAAAAGGATTCAACAAGAGATCAAGAGAATATTGGATATAGCTTGAGGGGATACGTTTTTCAAAAACATTTTTTTATTTGGAAAATACTTCGCTTTTGAAAACAAATTTAAAAACTTTTTCTCTGCTGTTGTAACCTTCAGCTCTAATACCAAATGTGACACCCTATGTCCGTTAGTGTCACTCATAAGAAAATGCATTAATTTTCGTGAAGCGCAATAGGTAAACAGTATAGAAATTCACAAAACAGGTATAAAATAAGCAGCGAAAATTTTCATCTTCATTATTAAAAATAAAACATGGTCTCAAAAAGGTTACAATAAAACCGGTTACATCAAATCTATCTCATAAAACAAAGCATCATAGTACATAAAATCATATCCCTTGCCATAATAGAATAGAGAGAAAGTCGAAAATGGTACAGTGACACCCCACGTCCATTAATGTCACTCTTTAATAGAATGCATTAAGTTTCGTGAAGCATTATAGGTAAACGGAACAAAATCTCACAAGAAAGATATATATATATAAAATAGCAGCGGAAATTTAAAACTTTATTTTCCAATAGAAAATATCGTGGTCTCAAAATCCAGTTACAACATGAGACTGAAATACTATAACAAAATACATCAAATAAAAATATCTATCTTGCTATAAAAACCATCAAACTACAGAAATGAAAAATCATAATCCCTATAAGTAGCCATAAGCAAGTAAACAAGTAGTCAAGCGATACATCGAAGCCAATTCAAATCCAAGCAGAAACAGAAGAGAGATTCCTAATCAAGCCTGAGTATTCCCACCCTAAGAACCTGGGGGGAAGAAAGAGAGAGAAAAGGAAACAAAATGGGTCAGACATAAAGTCTGGCGAGTCCAGTGACTTTTAGTATATAAAGAAGTAAAAGTATCACGACAGGCATATAAACCGGATGAGACAACAGTAGGATACAACAAGTATAATCGGACTAAACAAAAGTAACAAAATAAAACTAGTAAATTATGCTTCTTAAATTCTTTTCTCTGCTCCAATACTAGTATATCGGATTAAGTGTTATACAATTACTTAACGGAAACAGAATGATCCCAACAGAAACATATGGTAGACTTAGGTGTACTTGTAGTAACGGGCTTTACCCCAAATAGAAATAACAGGTACCTAAAATGAAATAATGGGTGTTGCCCCAAGCAAAAATAACAGGTACCTAGCAGGACTAGATGTACGCTAATTACTACCCCCGGCGGTCGACTCCCTACCATATAAATACACTGTATCGACACCATAATAGGGTGTATTACTTCCTAAAATGGCAATCCCCAAAAGGACACAGACATATTTACAGGTGTTATAGCGGCTTATTTTCCCGAGCAAGCCGGATCCATGCACGCACATGACTCCGTTGGAACGTGCCATCAGAACACCTCTCCCCAAATGAACTTCTTATAATCAGTTTAGTAAGTGTCCCCTGACCCCTACCTAGTGCGAGGTCTCCCTTTAATACCAGAATGTGTTACTGACTGATATAAGCCCCACACAACAGATGACACAAGTCACCCCTTATGCTTGTATCCCCAATTAACTAGGATTTTGACAGGTTATCCTAACAGGTTAACAAGCCCGCATAACCCTCATAGATTAAACATGTTAGGTTTAATTGGTTCGTACAACCCCCACAGATTTAACAGATTTACTTAACCCCACCGATTCAACATGTTTACTTAACCCCACCCACAGATTAAACAAACCACAGATTAACATGTTTATATGTATATAACCCCCATAGATTAAATAGGTTAAGTATTACAGGTTAAAAGGTATGCATAACCCCCAACATGTTTCACAGGTTACTTATAGTTTCATTAACGTGTTCGACTTAATCTTTAAATTAAGCCTACAGAATTATATGCCCAAACCACAAGTCATAATTCACAGTCTAAGTTATGCCCCAAATTTTAGACATTATTTCACAATATAGTTTATGCCCCCAAATCCTAGACATGATTCATAGTACAAGTTATGCCCCCCAATTACCATTCCCAATCATTCCCATTTTAACCCAGTTTCGTTCATACGCATATTTCAGCGATATCAGCCTAGGCTCGAAGGCAACCTAGGCTATAAAAATAAAAAAGGGAATGAGAGAGAAGAACAGAATAGGCATATAAAACAAAATAAGCACATGCTAACAAAGATGGGCATAAAATAGAAGAAATAGACATATCAGAACTAGGCATATAAGAACTAAACAACAGATCAGGTGTGCAGAAGAATACATGTAATAGCAAAACTGTTTATGTATGAATCAGATTCTTAATAGGTATAGGTTTAGATCCAAATTTATAAACATGTCAGGATTACTTGTTAAATTTTTATATCTAAAAGTATAATGAACTCATAAAGATTGGATCTAAAGAACAGAGAATTATATGCTGAAGTTGTAGAAGAAATCCTCGTATGTGTATAGCTGTTGTTGAAGAAAATAGGCTAATTCAATCTAAGTTGGGGCAGCATCTAGTTGCCTCTATTGTTTTTTATGTATAAAAACAATAGAAATGTTGTCCTATATATAGCCTACCGCCAACAAACCCAATCAAACATTGCGTCCAGATTCAAAGAAGAGAATTCGCCTAGATCCTCGTTGGGTCGACCCACATGGTTTTGGGTTGACCCGTTGGTCGACCCAGCCCAGGTGTGGGTCAGACCCAACGGGTCACTTTCCCCTTGGTTTTCCCTCTTCGTGAATTTGAATTATTTTGAAAATTCTGAGTTGATTTATATATATATAATCCTCTTATACATATACAAACTTCTAACCTTCATATCTTACTCATACAATGTCTGTTTTACGCAAACTCGGAGTCTATCTTAAGCAAAATTCCGAGACGAACGCAATGATACGGTCCGTTTTATTTTATTCCCAATATTTAATTAAGTATTCTTTAGTTTATTGTTTTAATGTCCTTTAAAATTTTGGGCTGATACATTCTCCACTACTTAAAGGATTTCGTCCCCGAAATCTCTAAGTTAAGAAGAATGTTTATCCTAACATCCATCAACCATCTATTCATCCATCAATCATAGGCATCCATTGTCCTTAAGAAATTTCTAATGCTTGTATGAACATATGCAAAGGTGTGTGTATATATCCCTATGCTAATGCGAAAAATCAGGCGGTCTACTGATTCAGTCGACCTCCTCAATGCAATATATGTTAGTACCATGAATCCAATATGTATACAAACAGTCCTAGTATATCATATAAACGCTATATGTGTGCACAACCATCCATCCAAATGAAACATCCATATGATTATATAGTCATTTCCATCCATAAAAATTTAGAATGCACACAAATCCATATGCAATATGTAAGTGATTGAGCCGATCTAGTGCCTAATGTGTGTGTATATGCATCCACGAGCAACCACTAGCTAACACTTGCATCCATCAAACATAACATGTTTCAAACACATGTTTACATCCATTGGTTTTCCCACCTAAAGGTCGAAGATTCGATCGATATGATATACTCAAATGACATGAGAAAGTATGAATAAAAGCTTGGAAAAAGAAGTTAAAAACATACCCTTGAAAAGAAAAGGGTACGAAGCGTGAGTCTTGTAATGGCTCGGATTTCGCTCAGACCCAATCGATCGCAAAATCGACTAAGACCATTCAAAACCCGAATACGTTAACTCTGGGAATACAACAACATCATAACAACAACAACAAACTTTTATAAAACATCATAATAATGTTACATCAGAATACAGAATATCAGAGTACATCGAATAAAATTACAGCGAAAGATAAATTACAGTAAATTAAATACAATAAACAGCGGAAGACTTCTATGCTCTGGACACAGTTTTAGGCTTCGATCCAGAATCCTGCTCAAGAGATAAATATCTGCAAAAAGCTACTCGACTGCCCGTGTGCAAAAGAGGGCACCCGAGTTTGCAAAGTGAAACAAACTACGAGTCAGTCATGGGACTTGTGTGAGAATTCTTAACTAATATAACTAATAGCAATAAGGCAAATCCAAGGACCATGCCGCTAACGCGGAACGGGTTTTATTCCAATGGATTGCCGGTGCATATATTAAAGTAAATCGTTAAACAACGCAATGCTTTTTAGAAAAATGGAATCATCATAAGGCTTAAGTCCCATCACACAATGCAACGCAAACCAGAGGATAGGGTTTTACCTTATGATGATTAAACATGCTTGGTACGATAAAAACGAATTTGATATTATTTTTAGTGTATGTATGTTTCAAAAACATTTCGAAGTAAATGTATCAATCCTAGGAAGCGTAGCTACCATATACTATGCCTCCATACTAGTAATACAATCAAGTCCGTAGGGTCGTATTGGGAATTGGGTTTCCATCATGAGTCAAGGCTAGGGAGGAGCTCCTTACCGATTCGAGACACTCTAGCTAATGTCTCAGGATTCCCCGCAGTTAACCCTTGGATCCTGCAGGGCTGGTCCGCACATACGATTTTGCGGATTAGTTATTCCTGAACACAAGTTTCTCGGTCCTATAGGACCTAACATCCGAGGCGCCTCATTCCATCATCCACATAAGTAAAATGTCGGGCCGTGTAAAACCCAAACACCACTTCTAGCTAGAAAAAAACGTGCTGCTCTCCCTGCATTCCCTTCTCCCGTTTTAGAATCCAACCGGGGTGTGAGGCTCGCGAAGCTACGTTATACACAAAGCTACGCCTAAATAGGCCGTGCTTTGATCATCAACCACACGGCCTGCTTTTCAACAAAAGCCTTGATCATTTGCATCTTAGCATGCCATATTGTCAATCCATACCATACCATTGATTCCTACCAATATATAACCTCTAAGCTCGTATGCCTTAGAGAAGGGTGTTAAACACCAAACAGATATATATTAAGCAGAGATCAACGAATACCGTATAAAGGAATACAACGTCAGACATACAATCCATTTTCAAGTCCGCTCTAGGTCTGAACGAAACCGGAGGCACCTTATACCTCGCATATCCGAACAACCAACAAGTAGTCTGGCCGGCCACCATTGTAGCCCCTTCAAGGTAGCAACTCCAATCATGGGCGTCAATGGTAACTCATCCATTCGACGTGGAGATCGTCTGTAAGAACCCGTAACTTCCCCGTGAAGGAAAGAGCGAATACTTTGAGAACAGGACAAAATAGAACACAAACAGAAGAACATTTCATTGTTATTACAACAATTCCATCAGATACAAGAATATACAGAGTATAAATGAATAAATTACATTCGACAAATATTAGAGATTACCATAAATTACATAGCAGCGGAAAAATATACAAAACACAACTAGAAGTAATGCACGGATACAGAGCTTTCCGAGCATCGTTCCAGCTGTAAATCAGGATCCTGTGAATATAAATCTGCAAAACCAAAACTACTAGCTGCCCGTGTCGAAAATAAGGGCACCCAGAGTTTAGGTTAAAACAATAAACTCCAGGTCAGTCATGTGACTGGTGTGAGAACTAAAACAGTTATTTAAAACTTTACTTTAAAAGAGAGTAATTCAAGGGACCACGCCGTATAACACGGAACGGGTTTCCTCCCAAGAATACTGGTGCACATAACAAAACAGCGCAATGCTTTTTGGAAAAATGAAGCTATTATAAGACCCAGGTCCCATCACACAATGCAACGCAAGCCGGAGGATAGGGTTTTCCCTTATAATAGCCAAACATGCTTGGTACGTTCAAAACAAATCACTTGATACTATTATAAGTGTATAGTGTCAAAACAATTTTCAATCATAAATATCAATCATAGGCGGCATGGGTACCATCTATCATGTCGCCATACTAGGCTCTACAAATAAAACCGAAACACACGTATTGGAAATTGGATTCCATCATGAGCCAAGGCAAGGGGTAAGCTCCTCTCCGCGTTCGAGACACTCTAGCAAATGTCCCAGGACCCCACTTTGATCCTTGGAATCGGCTGGGCCGGTCCTCTCTTACTTTTGAGGATTGGCAATTTCTGAACACACGTTTCCCGGTCCTTACAGACCTATATCCGAGGCGCCTCGCATTCCAACAACCACACAGGTGAAAAGTATATAAATGTCAGGGCTGGTAGGTCACTGACACCACCCTAGCTAGAAAGAAACGTCGTGCTCTCCCAGCGGTCCATCTCCCGTTTTTGACTCATACCGAGGTGTGTGGCTCGCGAATTCACGTTATACACAAAGCTATGCCATACAGGCCATGCTTTGATCATCAACCACAAGACTTTGCTTTTCAACAGAAGCCCTGATCAATTGCCACTTATGCGTGCCACACTAGCAATTCACTCCATGCGACTGATGTCCATCGATATACAACCTCTAAGCTCGTACGTCTCAGAGAAGGGCGTTAAGCAAGAGAATAAATTCTCCGCCGCCAAATAGATGTATATTTAATAGAGATCAATCAACACAGAATAAAATCTAATGTCAGACACACAATCCATTTACAAGTTCGTTCTGGGTCTGAATGAAACCGGAGGCACTTTCCTCGCATATCCATCCATCTCCAAGTACGTCTAGACAATCACCAACTGTTTCCCTCATCTTGGGTGTACATCCCAATCAAGATCATCAGTAATCACCCAAACGATGTGAAGACTTCCGGTCTTCAACCACCGTCTTCATCTTCGACATCTCGTCGAATCGGTTATTCAGAATGGGTGTAAACCCGGCCTTTCTGAATAACCCACGTATATAATAAACGAATGTTATACAAACACAACAAACGCCTCATTCCAATTCAGAATATTCTTTTATTCATAAAATCACATTCTTAGGGAAAGGTTCCCATTAATTTTATCTAAGATAAATTCTTCTAAATTTATTCTTTAATCTTCCTTTGGATGTCATTTCAAACTAGTCGGGATTAGCGAACCACACCGAAGTAATTATTTGTTTTATTTCCCAATCCCAACCTATTCATCCCATGGAGAAAAACTGGTAATACTCCTTATCTAACACCACGGTGTTATCAGTAAAATTAATTACCATTTCACGTTCAAATCTAATTAAAGATTTAACTATCGCTTTGGAGCAAAACTGGTGGTACTCCACTCTCGATCACCTTTCAGATTTGATAATTTAAATTATCAATTCACATTTTAATCTAATTAAAGATTCATTAAAACTCTACTTAGTTTTAATCTTTTCAAAAATCAACATCCTGTCTTTAACTGGGTTAAAGAACCAATGTCATCTAAAACACGATTCACGACAAACCCAAATCACATTTGATTGTTAATCGGGTTAAAGAACAGGTGTTGTTCAAAACACCGCTCACGATAAACCCAAAAACCAATTCAAATTCAATTCCAATTAAATATTATTTAATTGATACACTTCGTTAAATCTAAATAGAAAGATTTAATCTTTTTCTCTATTGGGCTTAAGAACAGTATTAATGAAGACACCATTCACAACAAACCCAAATCACATTTGATATTAAATACAAGGCTCTGAATAGAAAATATACCGGCTTATATTCAATATCAAATCCTGAAACCAACAAATATCGTATTGGAAATAACGATATAAAATATATCTTTCAAATTCCCATAATAATATCTGTATAGTCACGAAATCCAATATCGAAATATTCCGAAGATAATTTCGATTCAACTCCAGTCCAATTCACGTATTGGGAATATTGATTATTTTTAAAATCACTTTCAAATTCAATTTATTTATTTCAAAAATAAATTGATTTTAATTCTAGTTCAAAACTAGTTCATTTCGACAAAAATACATTTTTATCTTTTCAAATGTGGAATTTTTCATCCCTGTTCTTTCCAATTCACATATTATGATTTTACACAAATTATTAATATTTTTAATAATTTTATCAAGGCCCGTACAGCCGATTTCCATCAACGACCATCGAACTGCACTTACAACAACCTTTTTCAAATTTGATTTGGACATAATTCCAAATCCAACCGTTAGATTTCAAATTTCTAATATTCATTGGAAAGCTCTTTTCGATACGAACCCAACGGTTCCGGTTTTAGCATAATCCGACGGTCGGATCTCCCGCAACGTCAATTCGAAGTCAATGGTCGAAATTCACGAACTACCGCGGCGCGGCGCGTTCTATTCAGGCCATTATATATAATATATATATATATTATATATATTTCGTCGATTTCCTTTTAAAACGTATTTTATAAATCGTTTTAAATTCGTTTTCAAAACCATTTCAACTCTATATTCAATTTCAAATCAAAATTGAATATTTCATATCATTACTATATAAATGATAATATTTTTAAAACGTTATATTTTGAAATCACTTTTTTCTATATCCATTATAAAAACGAATATAATCGATATAAATATCGTTCACGTCAAAATAGCGCAACTCTAATCAACACGGCTTTATATATTTCAATAAATTCGTTATTCTATTCAACAAATGAATATTTATTCTATTCAACACATGAATCTATATTTCTTTCAACACACGACTAATCTCAACACATGAGTACTGTCAACACATCACTATTTTTGTTATGTAAAATATTTTATAAAATTATGGTATCTATCGTTTGATTTTTAATTAGACTCCTACTGGGAAGTAGTTCTAATTTTAAATATGATAAAGATGTAGATTTTATTGTTAAAATATTTTACTCAACACATAAACAGTTTCAACACATGAACATCGTCAACATATGACTATTTTTATATTCAACACATGAATTTTCTTTTATAATATTCCTTATTTTCCCGATTGGAATGAGGCCCAATCAATCACCATATAGTGTTAATTATATGGATTCCATACAACACATGTATATAATAGCAACGATAAACAATCAACCATCATCCAAAGTGCACCACGCAACTGCATAAGCATTAAATATAAATACTTAACGCTTACACAGCCTGTCGACCAATCGATCGACATACAATTAAATAATTGGGATTAGTGTACGACAAATATCATCCCAACACCCGTGTGGGGTTTCAAATCAACAACCACAGATTTTTATTTGTGCAGTTGGGCGATGTGTAAAATTTATCGTCCCAATCAATATCAGTCAAATCAGTGTATATAAACAAATCGGCCGATTTTTTTATAATTATCTATTTATTCACATTTACATTAAAAATTACATTTTTAACGATAAAATATTTATTTCAACTATCTACATTTATTATCGATTTCACATCAACATCACAAACAATTTTCACAACACATCAATCAAACAAACAAGCCGTCCATGGTCTGTGGACGACGGGTGTCGGGTGCTGCTAAGCACCGTCTGCATCCTAGTATATATATATAACTAGAAAAAGAAATTTAAAGTGAGAAGTTCTCACCAATAGCTAATCCAAACGCCTCGACTCTTCTTATGTAGAAGTCATCGTTGTTCTCGCCTTTTGTCACTTTCGTTGCCCGTAGCCACTACATATATAAAAATCACATTTTTATATTGTTGCTATGCATATAAAAATCATATTTTTATAATCACTCCATATGGATAAAAATTCTATTTTCACCCCGCTACTATATAGATAAAAAATCTATTTTACATCGCTACTATATAGATAAAAATTCTATTTTTACATCGCTACTATATAGATAAAAATTCTATTTTTACACCGCTACTATATAGATAAAAATTCTATTTTTACACCGCTACTATATAGATAAAAATTCTATTTTTACACCGCTACTATATAGATAAAAATTCTATTTTTACACCGCTACTATATAGATAAAAATTCTATTTTTACACCGCTGTTATATAGATAAAAATTCTATTTTTGCAACAGTGTTCATATAATAAAGGTCATATTTTTATTATTTTTATAATATAAAAATCATATCTTTCCTACTTCAAAGATGTAATCTTTTCGCTATTTCATTACAAAAATCATTCCTTTATCTCTTCTATGAATTAAAGATCGAATTTTTATTCTTTCTAAAATATAAAAATCATATTTTTAATATTTCTACTTTATAAAAGATTATATTTTTATACTTCTACAATATAATAAAAATTATATTTTTACTTCGCTAAGTAAATAAAAATCATATTTTTCTAGCCAATGAATTCATACCATTCTAACAGAGAAATCACATTCATATAAATAGGAGTAAATAAAATAAATAAAATTTTAAAACTTACAGAAGGGGAAAGTTCGACGAACTGAGAGAGAGGGGGAGGGAAGAAATCGCGGCTCTCGAAGGTGAGGTGGGTGGAGGATCGGCGTCGGGTTTTGGTTGCAGAAGAGGGAGAGAGGGCGGATGAGGGTTTAGGGAGGGGCGCCAGGTGCTGACGAGGCTAGGGTAGGTCGGAGGTGGTGGGGGTTGCCCTGGGCGGCGCGCGGCGGTTTCTGGGCTAGGTCAAAGGAGGAGGGCGAGCAGAAGGGAGCGGGGCTGAGGGGGTTCGAGCGCAGGTAGGGGGAAGGAGAAGGAGAGGGGCGACGTCGTGGAGGAGGTGGTGGCGAAGGCGGTGGGTCGGTGAGGCGGAGCGGCTGCGATCGATTTTTTTATTTTATTTCTGAAATGAATTGAATCGGAAAGGGGGGGGGGGCAGAGGGATTTAAGGTGGAGGAGAGAGGGTTTTATTTATTTATTTAATTATTTAATTTACAAAAAGTTGACTTTTTCATACGACCTCTAAACGAGGCCCACCGCCTGTCGTCCATAGCTAATTACCCCCATTCCGAACACAATGTGATATGTATCGTAGGCTGATTCGATCGTTTCGATCAGTTTTCGTCAAAATCAACATATAACTCTATATATTGAATTTGAACGCGCATTTCAATTTACCGGGGTCACATACGAACTATATAAATTGCAGAAAAATATTTTCTAGCTTCGTATTGATGATACGGTCCTAACAAAACTAATTTCGTCGAATTCTGAGACCGTTGGAAAAATGGCCATTTTCCAGTCGATTAAAATCAACTAAAACTGGTCAAACACGTTTTCCTTTACCACGCTCACATATTGATTCGAAAAATTATGAAATTTGAAACCTAGCAATAATTTGACATCATGGACCCAACAAAAGTGGTTTTGTCGAAATCCGAGGTCGTTTGCAAAATTTCCATTTTTAAGGGCCTGAATTCCATAGCGACTATTCAGAATTTTCATTTGGACATATCTTTTGATCCCCGCTATGAAATTTCAATTTTTCGGATTCGTTGGATAGATATTCTCAAATAGGTTCCATTATTTTTGGTTTCACTAAAATCCGGTTTATTTTGCACCCGGTACATTCAATTGAAGTTTGAAATCGAATTATCGAACTACCGCGCCATTTTCAATTCTATTTATAATTATATATAATTATTTATATTCTAACGACGACGTATATAATATATATGTCGAATTCTATTCAAAATAAATTTCTCGTCGATATTATTTAAAATAATTCATTTTAAATGTTCAAAATTCGCTAAAATTGGCAAAATAAATTTTTTTAAACTGGCCCGGATTTTCGGGTTGTTACATCGTCGATCTTCAATCACCGTCTTCAACTCTTCGACTTAGATCGACGAATAATCATTTGAAATGAGACTGAACTCGGACTTTTTAAATGATCCTCGTATAAATATAATTTAAAATCATTTCTTATCGTTAACATTGATTTATAACGATTAATCTCTGTTTTTATTTATATAAAAATAATTGAGTTTTATTTAACGACGTTTCATGTCAATAGGCGACCTTGGCGATGTTTTCACCCAAATTTGTTTTATACATTTCTGTAAATCTAAACATTGGATTTTAACACAATTCATAACTTTGGAAAGATCTTCCCAAGGCGAACCAAACGGTTTCAGTTTTGGGAAAATCCGACGGTCGAGTCTTTCGGTATAATAATTTAAAGACACGATTCCAAAATGCGAACTACCACGTTTGATTCATTTACTTTTAATTTATATATATAAATATATTCCTTCGATGATTTCAATCAATCTATTTATTTCATGCATATTTTTTCCACTCATTTTCATATCAAGAATTTTTAATTCAACATATGATTCTTTTTATCCTAACAAACATGTGAATAAAAAAATGATATTTTTATTTCATAACTTTTCACTAGAATCAACTTCCATTAAAATGAAATCTTTAAATGTTTAATCCTTTCCAATGAAAATGATACTAAAATCATATTTCATTTTAATATATGAACATGACACCACAAAACATGTTTCATTTTTAATATATGAGCATGACCCTAAAAATATATTTATTTTTAATGTAATAACATAACACTAAAATATGTTTATATTTCATATAACAAAATGACATTAAAGATATATTCATTTTTTGATATTTTCAACATAACACTAAAATATGATTATGTTTCATATGTATTAACGCTACAGTAAAATATGATTATGTTTCATATGCATTAACACTACAGTAAAATATGATTATGTTTCATATGCATTAACACTACAATAAAGTATGATTATGCTTCATATGCATTAACACTACCATAAAATATGATTATGCTTCATATGCACTAACACTATAATAAAATATGATTATGTTTCATATGCATTAACACTACAATAAAATATGATTATGTTTCATATGCATTAACTCTACAATAAAATATGATTATGTTTCATATGCATTAACACTGAATTTAAAATATGTTTATATTTCATATTTCTTTACTTACGCTAAAAATATATTTATATTCCCTGTTTTCCACTAACGCTAAAAATATATACATATATTCAATAATCTAACTTTTGTTTCAACTAACATGACAAATCTATATTACATGAAATAGTCTAACTTTTATGTTAATCTTTTCTTTACAAACAAAATGAAAATTTTGTGTGTTGATCTATTTATATAAAAATGTAAATTTCTATCTTTATTCTTTTGAATGAAAATGTAAATTTTCTCTTTAAATCTTTTAACATGGAAATGTAAATTTATCCTTTAAATCTCTTTTACATGAAAATGTAAATTTATCCTTAAATCTCTTTTACATGAAAATGTAAATTTTCTTACTTTTAATCTTTATTACATGAAAATGTGAACTTCATAATTTTAATCTAATTACATTAAAATGTAACTCTCCTTTTATACCAATTGACATTAAAACGTACATTTAATCAAATAAACATTTCTGAACAAAAAGGGCAATTTTTATTCTAATGTGACATTTTCAACTAAAATCTTATTTTTAATTTAATGCAACATTTTCAACTAAAAATGTTATTTCTTACCTATGTAACATTTTAAACTAAAAATGTTATTTCTTTCTAATGTAACATTTTTATGGAAATGTTATATCTTTTTCTAATGCAACATTTTATATGAAAATGTAATTTCCAATCTAATGTAACGTTTTACATAAAAATGTAATTTCTTATTCTAATATAACATTTACATACAAATGTAATTCCTATTGTCTTTTCTCTTTTCTAATGATTTATATTACAACAAAATATAATATTTATTGTCTTCACTTTTCTAATGTTTTATATTACAATAAAAATGAATTTTTTTTCATCCTTTTTTTCACTTTTAAAATAAACACGATATTCTATTTTCTAATTACCTTAACAAACATGGGATATTTATTTTAATTCTAGTATCACATAAAGTAATATTTTTATGTAAACCTTTCTTAATAAATGGCATTTTCTATATAACATTACATTTCTTAAATAATGTCATTTACTATATAACATTACATTTCTTAAATAAATGGCATTTATTATATAACATTACATTTCTTAAATAAATGGCATTTTCTATTCAAGGGGGTATTAACGTGACAATTTCCACAAGATGATATTAACAAGACAATTTTCAACAAGGTGATATTAACATGACAATTTCCAACAAGGTGATATTAACATGACAATTTCCAACAAGGTGATATTAACATGACAATTTCCTATTCAACAAATTAAGTAATTTTGTTTTTCATCAGAATAATCCATTCAATCAACATATCAACATAATAAAATTCATCATCACAAATCCAATCATGAATAACAACACATAGCAATTAACAGTGGAGGGCAAATATCACTATCATAATTACTTTATTGTAATTATTAAAAAGAAACAGAATTCTCACCTCGTTTCAGATTTAGATCTAAAACTCAAAAGATACAGAATCAGTTCTAGGCGGTTCCATAATGTAGATTTTTCTGTCATGAGCGCAACGCATTTCGTTTCGTTGAATTCTGATAAGATTTGAAAGAGATATCATTGTTTATACGTTAATTACAAATTTAAAATAATTAAAATATAATTAATACCACTAATCCCCAATTAGAATTAATCCCTCTCCTATCTTCTTCATATCAGCCGATAAAAGAAAACCCATTGCTCCATGAAGAACACCGCCTGCGCACCACCTATGCCGCCACTATTCCTCGATTTGAGATGCTCACTAAATTTCATGGCCTAACTCCTTACGATTTGGGAGATATAAATTATTTAATTTTGAGGGGCTTTCGTGTAGATTTTCGAGAGAGAGAGAGGGAGAGAGAGAAAGAGGGCTGTTGTTAATTCTTTTGTGGAAGAAGAGAAAATGAGGATTTGTGAAGAGGAAAAGATATAATATATAGAGGGTTTTCATTCCTTCCCTTTTTTTGATTTTTTTTCATGACATGTCCATTTTGTTTATATATATGAAAAGCTGCCGATGTATAAATATATAGGAAGAAAACAAAAAAAACTGACATAGTCTATATTAAATTCCCTTGGGACCACGCTTATCTTTTTATTCAAATTTCAAAAGTAATTGATTGAGGAAACGAGATAATTGGAATATAGACTAAAAATAATGGTAGGTTATAAATGGTAAGGGAAAACAACAATATAAGATATCAGGTAAAAATTAGAAATTAGTGGTAGGTGGAAATTTTAAAAGGAACAATACATGAAATGGGAACAAAGGATAGATATAAATCAAAGGAGGGACCCACCCTCAATATCTTTAACTACTATGTACAATTTTTAAACTCATTTGTACATATGGTTCTCTTTCTAAAACCATTGATTACACAATTTTTATTATTATTCAAGAATTCCAATTCATCTAAACATTAAATTCTAAATTACAATTTCTAGGAAGAAAATAAAAGGTTGTCCTCTAATTATACCAATTCATATTATTATTATTTTACTACGATATATAAACAATAGGTATGAATTTTCAATTAAATAAATATTTCATTGTTACTGCAACCAACATTGCTAAGATACACATCTATATTACTTTTTAATTTTAAAAATATATAATATTAATGTTTCAGTATTTAATGAACCTATTCAAAAATTCAAAAGAAAAACATAGGAAAGAGAAAACAGGAATGTAATTAATGCTTGATTTATTGTTTAATGCCAATTGTTAGAAAGTTTATAACTTCGTTTGCATGTTTTCATTTATAACCTACACATTATTTTCAATCAATAAATTAATAAATGTCATTAAAGTTCCTACGTGATGTTAAAAAGAATAATTTTTTTATTGTAAAACATTTCATGTTTCTACATGACATTAAAAAGTTAGACTTTTAGCATTAAACAAAATATGTTCATTTTCATTAAAAAGAATAACTTTTTAATGTAAATCATTTTTGTATTCTAACATTTAAATAAAGACTAACATTTATTTTAAAAAATAATTTGTTTTTTTGACCTAACTTCATATAAAATAAATTTTTGATCGTGATTTTTTAAAATAAATTATTTTAAATATCAAAAACTCATTAAAATAACTTAAAATAAAATTTTAAATTTACCCTAAAATTCAGGGTTGTTACTGTCTCCCCCACGTAAGAACTTTTCGTCCTCGAAAAGGAACGAAGCTAAAAGTTGTTTAATTAATTAACTCATCTTTCATTCTTTAATTCGTTTCTATAATTTCTTAGTTGCTAATAATTACACTACACAATCATCAATCAATTTGTTGATTAGCTTTTTAAATATTTATAACTTTTGTATATTCAAAAATCATATTTTCTAAAATCGTTTTATATATAATCAAAAATACGTTAATTATATACTTTTTACTCTCAACTTATTCTAGGGCATTAATAACCCCATCTCTAATGAGTTTTCTCATTCTAGGATACTACTGATCCTATCTCTAATGAGTATTCTTATTGGATATTACTAATCCAATCTCTGATGTGTCTTATGTTCAGTTCTAACGAGTCGTACCCCAAAAATTTGAGCTAACCAGAGCTCTGATACCAACTGTAACGGCTCGGATTTCGCCTGGACCCAATCGATCGCAAAATCAACTAAGACCGTTCAAAACCCGAATACGTTAACTCTGGGAATACAACAACATCAGAATAACAACAACAAACTTTTATAAAACATCATAATAATGTTACATCAGAGTACATAATATCAGAGTACATCAAATAAAATTACAGCAGAAGATAAATTACAGTAAATTAAATATAATAAACAGCGGAAGACTTCTATGCTCTGGACACAGTTTTTGGCTTCGATCCAGAATCCTGCTCAAGAGATAAATATCTGCAAAAAGCTACTCGACTACCCGTGTGGAAAAGAGGGCACCCAAGTTTGCAAAGTGAAACAAACTACGAGTTAGTCATGGGACTGGTGTGAGAATTCTTAACTAATATAACTAATAGCAATAAGGAAAATCCAAGGACCACGCCGCTAACGCGGAACGGGTTTTATTCCAATGGATTACCGGTGCATATATTAAAGTAAATCGTTAAACAACGCAATGCTTTTTAGAAAAATGGAATCATCATAAGACTCAAGTCCCGTCACACAATGCAATGCAACGCAAACCAGAGGATAGAGTTTAACCTTATGATGATTAAACATGCTTGGTACGATAAAAACGAATTTGATATTATTTTTAGTGTATATATGTTTCAAAAACATTTCAAAGTAAATGTATCAATCCTAGGAAGCATAGCCACCATATACTATGCCTCCATACTAGTAATACAATCAAGTCCATAGGGTCGTATTGGGAATTGGGTTTCCATCATGAGTCAAGGCTAGGGAGGATCTCCTTACCGATTCGAGACACTCTAGCTAATGTCTCAGGATTCCCCGCAGTTAACCCTTGGATCCTGCAGGACCGGTCCGTACATACGATTTTGCGGATTAGTTATTCCTGAACACACGTTTCCCGGTCCTATAGGACCTAACATCCGAGGCGCCTCATTCCATCATCCACATAAGTAAAATGCCGGGCCGTGTAAAACCCAAACACCACTTCTAGCTAGAAATAAACGTGCTGCTCTCCCTGCATTCCCTTCTCCCGTTTTAGACTCCAACCGGGGTGTGAGGCTCGCGAAGCTACGTTATACACAAAGCTACGCCTAAATAGCTCGTGCTTTGATCATCAACCACAAGGCCTGCTTTTCAACAAAAGCCTTGATCATTTGCATCTTAGCATGCCACATTGTCAATCCATACCATACCATTGATTCCTACCAATATATAACCTCTAAGCTCATACGTCTTAGATAAGGGTGTTAAACACCAAACAAATATATATTAAGCAGAGATCAACGAATACCATATAAAGAAATTGTAATAACCCGAAAATCTGAGCCAATTTAAAAATTTTAAATTGGCAATTTTAGCGAATTTTGATTATTTAAAATGAATTATTTTAAATAATAACGACGAGAAATTTATTTTGAATAGAATTCGAACGTATATATTATATAGATCATCGTTAGAATATAAATAATTACTTATATATATAAAAGGAGTTGAAAATGGCGAGGTAGTTCGATAATTCGATTTAAAAATTCAAATGAATGTACAGGATTCAAAATAAACCGGATTTTAGAGAAACCAAAAATATTTGAAACTAATAGAGAATATCTTTCCAATGAGTCTGAGAAATCAAAATTTCATAGCGGGAATCAAAAGATACGTCCAGTTGAAAATTTTGAATAGTCGATATGGAATTCAGGCCCTGAAAAATGGGAATTTTGCAAACGACCTCGGATTTCGACGAAACCACTTTTGTTGGATCCGTGATGTCAAGTTATTGCTAGGTTTCAATTTTTGTAATTTTTCGAATCAATATGTCAGTGTGGCAAAGGAAAACGCGTTTGACCAGTTTTAGTTGATTTTAATCGACTGGAAATTGGCCGTTTTTCAAACGGTCTCAGAATCCGATGAAACTAGTTTTGTTAGGACCGTATCATCAATACGAAGATAGAAAATATTTTTCTAGAATTTTTCGAGTTCGTATGTGGCCCCGGCAAATTGAAATGCGCGTTAAAATTCAATATATAGAGTTATATGTTGATTTTGATGAAAACTGATCGAAACGATCGAATCAGCCTACGATACATATCCCATTGTGTTCGTAATGGGGGTGTTACGCTATGGACGACAGTCGTTGGGTCTTGATTGGAGTTGGAAATAAAAGTCAACTTTTTGTGAATTAAAAGGAAATAAAAAAAATATTACTTTATTTAAAACCCCCTCCCCCGTCTTCTTTCTCCCCAATTCAGTTTTTAAAGAAAAAAAATATAAAAAAACCTCCGCCCTCCTTTATCACCTCTGCGCCTCCTCCTGCTGCTGCCGCCTCCGCTGCTTCTTCTTCCACCTCGTACGCCGCCCTCCTCTTCTTCTCCTTCTCCTCCATTCATCTCTGGACTGCACCCCTCTCCAAACCGCGCCCCCCAAACCACCGCCTCCCTACAGCTCCGCCAGCCCCTCCCACCGTCGCTCAGTCGATCGGAGCCCCCCTCTTCCTCCAACCTCCCCCTTCTTCGTACGAACCGCCTCCCTCTCCTTTCCCTCCTTCGTGAATCGAGTCCGACCCCCTCTCCGGCACCACCTCTGGTCAGCGAGCATCCCCTTCCCTCTTTCGAGCTGCTGTGCCACCTACCCGTCCTCTTCCATCATAAAGAAGTGAGTTTTTAATTTATTCAATACATTGTTTATAAAAATTTGATTTTTAATCTATATACAATATTGTTTTAAATCAGATTTTCGTAGAAAGGTATTGTGTACGTAAAGGTTTGATTTTAATAAATTAAAGGTTTGATTTTTATAAATTAAAAGGTTTGATTTTTAATTAGAAAAAGATAGGATTTTTAATCGAATAAAGATTAGATTTTTATTCATTTGAAAACCATATAAAGAAGGTGATTTTTGAAAACGAAAAAAAAATATGATCTTTATATTATGGAAAGAATAAAAATTTGATTTTTATATAATGTATAGAATAAAAATATAATTTTTATATAGTGTAGAGGTTAAAGATATAATTTTTATATGGTAGAAACAACAAAGGTGTAATTTTTTATATTGTATCAATAATAAAGATGTGATCTTTATTGTAGTAGCAAATTAAAAATATGGTTTTTATATAATAGAGACTATAAAAATATTATCTTTATATATGTAGCAAAATAAAAATATGATTTTTATTATATATATGTTGTAATAAGAATGTGATTTTGTAACAACCCGTAAAATGCGAGCCAGTTTGAAATTTTTATTTTGGCAATTTTAGCGAATTTTGAATATTTAAAATAGATTATTTTAAATAAAATCGACGAGAAATTTATTTTGAATATAATTAGAACGTATATATTATATAAGTCGTCATTAGAATATAAATAATTATATATAATTATAAATAGAATTGAAAATAGCGCGGTAGTTCGATAATTCGATTTCAAACTTCAATTGAATGTACCGGGTGCAAAACAATCCGGATTTTAGTGAAACCAAAAACATTAGGATCTAATTGTGAATATCTTTCCAACGAATCCGAAAAATCAAGATTTCATATCGGGAATCAAAAGATATGTCCAGTTGAAAATTCTGAATAGTCGCTAAGGAATTCAGGCCCTTAAAAATTGGCATTTTGCAAACGACCTCGGATTTCGACGAAACCAGTTTTGTTGGGTCCGCAGTGTCAAGTTATTGCTAGGTTTCAAATTTCATAATTTTTCGATTCAATATGTGAGCGTGGCAAAGGAAGACGCATTTGACCCGTTTCAGTTGATTTTAATCGACTGGAAATTGGCCATTTTTCTAACGGTCTCGGAATTCGACGAAACTAGTTTTGTTAGGACCGTATCGTCAATGCGAAGCTAGAAAATATTATTCTGTAATTTTTCTAGTTAGTATGTGACCCCGGTAATTTGAAATGTACGTTTAAAATTCAATATAGTGATTTAAATGTAAATTCAAAGGAAACTGATCGAAACAGTCGAATCAGCTTGCGATACATATCCCATTGTGTTCGGAATGGGGGTAATACGCTATGGACGACAGGCGGTGGACCTCGTTTCGAGGTCGTATGTAAAAGTACCTTTTTGAAAATTAAATAATTAAATAATTAAAAATAAAAATTAATTTCTCTCTCCTTCCCTTTATCATTGCTCAGGCCCCCCCCCCCCCCCGTTCAAAAATAAAATTCAGAATATATATATAAAAAAAAAAACGAGGAAAGGGAAAGAACGACGGGCTCGTCGTCCTCGTCGCCGCTCCTCCAAGTGGAGCCCCGCCAGGTCGCGCCCTCCCTCATCACCGATCCGCCACCGCACACAGGCCGCCGTCTCCATCTCGATGTCAGCGCCCTCCCTCATCACCGATCCACCCCCGCCTCCAGCGCCTCCATCCGCACCGACCTCCGCCTGAACCCACCTCCTCAGCGACGCAGCGGACCCTCCCCTCCTCCGAACGGTGAAAAGTGAGCTTCCCCTTTTTTTTCTATTTTAATTTAAATTCAGTTTTTAATTTAAATATGTTGTTTAAATTCGATTCTTAGTTTATATATGTACCTACTGTAAAATTGTAAATAAAAATAGGATTTTTAAAAACTGATTTTTTAAGATTTAAAAACTGATTTAATAGGATTTTTAAAAACTGATTTTTTAAGATTTAAAAACTGATTTAAAAGGAATTTTAAAACTGATTTTATTTTAAAGGTTTAAAATAGAAAAAAAGGTTTAAACTTTAAAATAGAAAAGGCGGAATTTTTTTATTGGGTAGAAGAAATAAAAATATGATTTTTATATTTTTAAAGTATTAAAGATATAATCTTTATAGGGTAGAGAATATAAAAATATCATCTTTGTATGTGTAGCGAAATAAAAATCTGATTTTTATTTTATATACGTTGAGATAAAGTGGTAATTTTTATAAAGGCGAAAACTTTATTTTTATAAAGGCGAAAACTTTATTTTTGAAATGGAATTTTTGTCTATATAGTAGCAATGTAGAAATAGAATTTTTATCCATAGAACGAGATAGTAAAAATATGATTTTTATATATTGAATAGCATAATAAAAATTCGATTTTTAAATATATGAAGTGATTATAAAAATATGATTTTTAAATTGAAAGTGAATAAATAAAAATGTGATTTTTATTTTAAAGACATCAAAATATAAAAATGTGATTTTTATATATGTAGTGGCTACGGGCAATAAAGATGACGAAGATGCGATAGCGATGAAGATTTCCTGCAAAAGAAGTGCCGTGGAGCTAGGATAGCTATATGTGAGAATTTCTCACCTTTCAATTTCATTTCTATTTATATATATATATACTAGGATGCAAACGGTGCTTAGTAGCACCCGACACAATCGTCCACAGACCATGGACTTGTTTGTTTGGATGCATAGCTTAGTTATATGATTTGATTTGAATTTGGTTGTTTGGTGAATTTGATTGATGTGTGAATGGCGTGGGCCTTCACTAGACCGGGGATAAGGCTAGGCCTCGTCCCGTTTCTAGTATCGTGCCGTTATGCCGCCGAAATTTTCTAAAATATGTTAGAAAATAAAAATATCATTTTATTGTGTAAATGAATTGAATAGAAATTCATAGATTGAAATAAAATGTTTTATCGTTAAAAATATAATTTTTAACGTGAAGTGAATAAAATATTCATTTATAAACCGGACGGTTTGTTTATGCACACCTATTTGAATGACATTGATTGGGACGATAAATTTTACACATCGCCCAACTGCACAAATAAAATATGCGTTTGATTGTTTGAAACCCCACACGGGTGTTGGGATGAAATTTGAAGTTCACTCATCCTGATTGATTAAATGTGTCGATCGATTGATTGACAGGCTGTTATAAGCGTTGAATATCTATATTTGATGCTTATACAGTGTAGTGCACTTTGGTTGATGGTTGATTATTTTTCAATGCTATGATATACATGTGTTGTATGAAAATCCATATAATTAACTTTATATGGTAATTGATTGGGCCTCATTCCAATTTGAAAAATAAAGAATATTATAAAATAAAGGTTCATGTGTTGACAGTACTCATCCATTGAGATTGGTCATGTGTTGAACGAAATATTTTAGTAATAAAATTTATATCTTTATCACTATAAAATAAAAGTTCATGTGTTGACAGTACTCATCCATTGAGATTGGTCATGTGTTGAACGAAATATTTTAGTAATAAAATTTATATCTTTATCACTATAAAATAAAAGTTCATGTGTTGACAGTACTCATCCATTGAGATTGGTCATGTGTTGAACGAAATATTTTAGTAATAAAATTTACATCTTTATCAATATAAAATAAAAGTTCATGTGTTGACAGTACTCATCCATTGAGATTGGTCATGTGTTGAACGAAATATTTTGATAATAACAACTATTTTGAAAAAGAAATATTTGAAATAGAATATTTGAAAAATAGAAATTTATGAAGCCGTGTTGATTAGATTGACGCCATTTTGACGTGAATCGATATTTATATCGATTTTATAACGATTTCGAAATGAATTGAATTGAAAACGATTTCGAAATGAATTGAATTGAAAACGATTTCGAAATGAATTGAATTGAAAACGATTTCGAAATGAATTGAATTGAAAACGATTTCGAAATGAATTGAAAACGAATTCAAATTGAATTGAAAGCGAATTGAAATGAATTCAAATTGAATTGAAATTTGAATTGAATAGAAATGAATTTTAAAACGAATTTATAAAGAAGAATTCAATTTTGATATGAATTGAAAAGGAAGTTGAAATTGCTTTTGAAACGAATTTAAAACTATTCATATAATTCGTTTTAAATAGAAATCGACGAAGTATATATTATATATATTATATATATTATATATATAATATAATGGCCTGAATAGAACGCGCCGCGCCGCGGCAGTTCGTGAATTTCGACCATTTATTTCAAACGGACATTACGGGAGATCCGACCGTCGGATTCTCCTAAAACCGGAACCGTTGGGTTCGTATCGAAAAGAGCTTTCTAACGAATATTAGAAATTCAAAATCTAACGGTTGGATTTGGAATTATGTCCAAATCAAATTTGAAAAAGGTCGCTGTAAGTGCAGTTCGATGGCCGTTGATGGAAATCGACTGTACAGGCCTTGATAAAATTATTAAAAATAGTAATAATTTGTGTAAAATCATAAGAAATGATTTAGAAAGAATTGGGATGAAAAACTCCATATTCGAAAAGATAAAAATAGATTTTTATCGAAATGAACTGGTTTTGAACTAGAATTATAATTCTATTTATTTTTAAATAAATAAATTGAATTTAAAAAGGGTTTTAAAAATAACCAGAATATCCAATGATTGCATTGGAGTGGATTTGAATCGAAATTGTCTTCGGAATATTTCGATGTTGGAATTCGTGATTATACAGGTGTTGTTATGGAAATTTGAAAGATATATATTTATATCGTTATTTCCAATACGACATTTGTTAGTCGTAGAATTCGATATTGAATATAAGCCGATATATTTTCTATTCAGAGCCTTGTATTGAATATCGAATGTGATTTGGGTTTGTCGTGAATGGTGTCTTCACTAACACTGTTCTTGAACCCAGTTGAGAAAAAAAATTAAATCTTTTTATTTAGATTTAATGAAGTGTACCAATTAAACAATATTTAATTGGAATAGAATTGATATTGATTTTTGGGTTTATCGTGGACAGTGCTTTAAATAACACTTGTTCTTTAACCCGATAATTAATGGAATGATATTTTGGGTTTACCGTGAACCGTGTTTTAAATGACACTGATTCTTTAACCCAGCTAACGATTAAAACTAAGTGGAGTTTTAATGAATCTTTAATTAGATTGAAATGATCGAAAATGGAGTATCACCAGTTTTGCTCCAGGCGATAGTTAAATCTTTAATTAGATTTGAACGTGAAATGGTAATTGAATTTACCGATAACACTGTGGTGTTAGATATGAAGTATTACCAGTTTTACTTCATGGGATAAATAGGTTGGGATTGGGAAATTAAAACAAATGATTACTTCGGTAAGTTTCGTTAGTCCCGACTAGTTGAATCGAAATTCAAAAGAAGATTAGAGAATAAATTCAAGAAATTTATCTTGGATAAAATTAATGGGAACCTTTCCCTATGAATGTGAAATTTAGAAACTAACTGTCGGTTGGCCAAGCAGAATGGTTTTCTGGGTATTGATCTGATGTTGGTTTTGGCCTTCGGGGTTAATATTTGGGAAATTATTCTCTTGATTAATTTACGGTTAGTGACTAATGAATTGGAATGAGGCGTATGTTGTGTTTGTGTAACACTTACTTAAGATATACGCGAGTTATTCGGAAAGACCGGGTTTATCCCATTCTGAATAACTGATATGACGATAAGTCGAAGATGAAGACGATGGTCGAAGACCGGAGGTCTTCACATCGTTTGGGTGGTTACTGATGATCTTGATTGGGCTGTACACCCAAGAAGATGGAAACAGTTAGTGATCGTCCAGACGTACTTGGAGATCGATGGATATGCGGGGTACTAGGTGCCTCCGGTTTCGTTCAGACCCAGAACGGACTTGTAAATGGACTGTGTGTCTGACATTGGATTTTAGTCCGTGTGATTGATCTCTATTAAATATATATCTGTTTGGCGGCGGAGAATTTATTCTCTTGCTTAACGCCCTTCTCTGAGACGTACGAGCTCAGGGGTTATATATTGATGGATATCAAACGCATGGAGTGAATTGCCTGTGTGGCATGCCTAAGTGGCAATTGATCGAGGCTTCTGTTGAAAAGCAAAGTCTTGTGGTGATGATCAAAGCACGGCCTTTGTGGCGTAGCTTTGTGTAACGTTTACCTCGCGTGTTTCACACCCGGTATGAACCAAAAACGGGAGAGGACGTCAGGGAGGGCATGCGTTTCTTTCTAGCTAGAAGTGGCATCAGTGGTTTTACACGCCCTGACGAGTTTGACTTATGTGGTTGTTGCTGTTGCGAGGCGCCTCGGATTGATCGGTCGTTCTCGAACCGATGGGGTCATTTAGTTGGCTCGTTTACGCCCCATAGGGCGGGGAAATGCATGTTCAGGGTTTAAGTTTAATCCACATCGGTGGACTGGCCCTGAGGATCCAAGGGCCCACCTGAGTCTGGGTCCTATGGCTCGGGCTAGAGAGTCACGAATCGGTTGAGGACTATCTTTTGCCTCGGTTCATAGACGGAAATCCAATTTCCAAATACGTGACTTTGCGGTTTTATTTGTAAACCTATATAGGGCGACATGATATATGGTACCCATGCCGCCTATGATTGATACTTATGATTTGAAGTTGTTTTATACACTATGCACTTATTATAGTATCAAATGATTTGTTTTAAACGTATCAAGCATTCTTTGGCTGTTATAAGGGAAAACCCTATCCCCCGGCTTGCGTTGCATTGTGTGATAGGACCTGGGTCTTATAATAGCTTCATTTTTCCTTATTTAGCATTGCGCTGTTTGTTTTACGCACTGGTATTCTTGGGAGGAAACCCGTTCCGTGTTATACGGCGTGGTCCCTTGATTTACCTAAAGATTTAAAATAAAGATTAATAACTGTTTTAGTTCTCACACCAGTCACATGACTGACCTGGAGTTTATTGTTTTAACCTAAACTCTGGGTGCCCTTATTTTCGACACGGGCAGCTAGTAGTTTTGGTTTTGCAGATTTAAATTCACAGGATCCTGGTTTACAGCTGGAACGATATCCGGAAAGCTTTGTATCCGTATATCTCCTTCTAGTTGTGTATTGTATTATTTTCCGCTGCGATGTATTTAAATGTAATTTAAATCTCTGATATTTCTGTGTAATATTCTTTTATACTCTGTATATTCTTGTAATCTGATGCATTGTTGTAATATACAGTGAAATGTTCTTCTGTATGTGTTCTGTTGTGGCTTGTTCTCGAACTATCCACTCTTTCCTTTACGGGGAAGTTACGGGTTTTCACAGTTGGTATCAGAGCTTTGGTTTACAAAGCTCAGAGAACAAGACACATTAGAATCATACGAAAGAATTCATCAGATATTGGATTAGCAATATCCAATGGAATGACTCGTTAGAGATGGGATCAGTAGCATCCTAGAACGAGTGTGAAGAGTATATTTTTAAAATGAAAACAAATTTTTGTTTTGAAAATTTAAATCAATTATACGTATTTGACTATTTATTTACATTGATTTGGACAATCAAATATATAGAGATTTTAGTATACGTCTGATCCACGTGTATTGAAGCCTCAAATATATTCGATAGATATAGAATCACACTCTAGTCGCTCGGACATGATTCTAATGATTGACGCGTCATCATTAGAATTTATTTTCGTGTTTCGAAGGTGTGATTTCTATATGTTTCCATTAGACTGGTGTGAGAACCAAAATTAGATAGGGCCTATCGTTGTGATTTGGCATCAAAAACCTGATTTTTGACTATGTATCAAAGTTATCAATTTCAAAAGCTAATCCACTAATAGATTGATGTTTGTGTTGCTTGTTTATTTGTTTGATAATTTTGAACCATTATGCCTAATTGAATCAAATATTGAACTATATTGAAAATTGGTCGCATTTGCTTGCATATACTTGTACTTCCATTGAACAGGTCATAGCAAGGAGGCTAGAGCAGAGAATAAAATTTGTTTGCCCGACAAATAGGTACATGTTTACTACATAATTTACTGTTTTGTTTGGGTGATGATGATTTTATGAGCCTATTGGCTAGCCGCTTGGCTTTTTCTTTTTCTTTTTGAGATCTGAAGGACCGGGGAAGCTATTTGAAATTCCCCGATGCTCCCGGTGCAGGGGAGGTTATGGCGAAATTTTTCAAAAATTTAGGGTGTTAGCCAAATTTTTGAGATTTTGAAAATTCTCAGAAACTGAAAAGTTGGAGAATGGAAGCCAGATCGAACGTAGAGCTGAATAATCAAACCACTTTCGACTTTTTTCCTTTTCGGGGACGAAAAGTTTTAAGTGGGGGAGATTGTAACAACCCGTAAAATGCGAGCCAGTTTGAAATTTTTATTTTGGCAATTTTAGCGAATTTTGAATATTTAAAATAGATTATTTTAAATAAAATCGACGAGAAATTTATTTTGAATATAATTAGAACGTATATATTATATACGTCGTCGTTAGAATATAAATAATTATATATAATTATAAATAGAATTGAAAATGGCGCGGTAGTTGGATAATTCGATTTCAAACTTCAATTGAATGTACCGGGTGCAAAACAATCCGGATTTTAGTGAAACCAAAAACATTAGGATCTAATTGTGAATATCTTTCCAACGAATCCGAAAAATCAAGATTTCATATCGGGAATCAAAAGATATGTCCAGTTGAAAATTCTGAATAGTCGCTATGGAATTCAGGCCCTTAAAAATTGGCATTTTGCAAACGACCTCGGATTTCGACGAAACCAGTTTTGTTGGGTCCGCAGTGTCAAGTTATTGCTAGGTTTCAAATTTCATAATTTTTCGATTCAATATGTGAGCGTGGCAAAGGAAGACGCATTTGACCCGTTTCAGTTGATTTTAATCGACTGGAAATTGACCATTTTTCTAACGGTCTCGGAATTCGACGAAACTAGTTTTGTTAGGACCGTATCGTCAATGCGAAGCTAGAAAATATTTTTCTGTAATTTTTCTAGTTAGTATGTGACCCCGGTAATTTGAAATGTACGTTTAAAATTCAATATAGTGATTTAAATGTAAATTCAAAGGAAACTGATCGAAACAGTCGAATCAGCTTGCGATACATATCCCATTGTGTTCGGAATGGGGGTAATACGCTATGGACGACAGGCGGTGGACCTTGTTTCGAGGTCGTATGTAAAAGTACCTTTTTGAAAATTAAATAATTAAATAATTAAAAATAAAAATTAATTTCTCTCTCCTTCCCTTTATCATTGCTCAGGCCCCCCCCCCCCGTTCAAAAATAAAATTCAGAATATAAAAAAAAAAAAAAACGAGGAAAGGGAAAGAACGACGGGCTCGTCGCCGCTCCTCCAGGTGGAGCCCCGCCAGGTTGCGCCCTCCCTCATCACCGATCCGCCACCGCACACAGGCCGCCGTCTCCACCTCGATGTCAGCGCCCTCCCTCATCACCGATCCACCCCCGCCTCCAGCGCCTCCATCCGCACCGACCTCCGCCTGAACCCACCTCCTCAGCGACGCAGCGGACCCTCCCCTCCTCCGAACGGTGAAAAGTGAGCTTCCCCTTTTTTTCTATTTTAATTTAAATTCAGTTTTTAATTTAAATATGTTGTTTAAATTCGATTCTTAGTTTATATATGTACCTACTGTAAAATTGTAAATAAAAATAGGATTTTTAAAAACTGATTTTTTAAGATTTAAAAACTGATTTAATAGGATTTTTAAAAACTGATTTTTTAAGATTTAAAAACTGATTTAAAAGGAATTTTAAAACTGATTTTATTTTAAAGGTTTAAAATAGAAAAGGCGGAATTTTTTTATTGGGTAGAAGAAATAAAAATATGATTTTTATATTTTTAAAGTATTAAAAATATAATCTTTATAGGGTAGAGAATATAAAAATATCATCTTTGTATGTGTAGCGAAATAAAAATCTGATTTTTATTTTATATACGTTGAGATAAAGTGGTAATTTTTATAAAGGCGAAAACTTTATTTTTGAAATGGAATTTTTGTCTATATAATAGCAATGTAGAAATAGAATTTTTATCCATAGAACGAGATAGTAAAAATATGATTTTTATATATTGAATAGCATAATAAAAATTCGATTTTTAAATATATGAAGTGATTATAAAAATATGATTTTTAAATTGAAAGTGAATAAATAAAAATGTGATTTTTATTTTAAAGACATCAAAATATAAAAATGTGATTTTTATATATGTAGTGGCTACGGGCAATAAAGATGACGAAGATGCGATAGCGATGAAGATTTCCTGCAAAAGAAGTGCCGTGGAGCTAGGATAGCTATATGTGAGAATTTCTCACCTTTCAATTTCATTTCTATTTATATATATATACTAGGATGCAGACGGTGCTTAGTAGCACCCGACACAATCGTCCACAGACCATGGACTTGTTTGTTTGGATGCATAGCTTAGTTATATGATTTGATTTGAATTTGGTTGTTTGGTGAATTTGATTGATGTGTGAATGGCGTGGGCCTTCACTAGACCGGGGATAAGGCTAGGCCTCGTCCCGTTTCTAGTATCGTGCCGTTATGCCGCCGAAATTTTCTAAAATATGTTAGAAAATAAAAATATCATTTTATTGTGTAAATGAATTGAATAGAAATTCATAGATTGAAATAAAATGTTTTATCGTTAAAAATATAATTTTTAACGTGAAGTGAATAAAATATTCATTTATAAACCGGACGGTTTGTTTATGCACACCTATTTGAATGACATTGATTGGGACGATAAATTTTACACATCGCCCAACTGCACAAATAAAATATGCATTTGATTGTTTGAAACCCCACACGGGTGTTGGGATGAAATTTGAAGTTCACTCATCCTGATTGATTAAATG
>JASFAX010002493.1:0-45720 GCA_030737875.1 Allium sativum
GGCGCATAACTAATTAACACGGTTTTATATATTTAAGTATTTTCGTGTCCATCCCAAATCGGACATCAAAATCATATTTTGATCCATTACTGAATACTATTTTAAAATATTAGTTATTTTCAAATATTCATTACTTGTAATTTTAAAATATTCGTTCTTTCCGAATTGGAATCAGACACAGTCAATTACCATATAATTTTATTTATATGGATTTTCATACACACATGTACACAACAATAATCAAACACAGTCAACCATCATCCAGAGTGCATTACACAACTGCATAAGCGTTAAATATAGATAATCGACGCTTATAACAGCCTTTCAACCAATCGATTGACATACGACTAAACAATTGGAATTAGTGTATGTCAAATATCGTCCCAATACCCGTGTGGGGTTTCAGCCAACAAATATTGATTATTATTTGTGCAGTTGGGCAATATGTAAAATATATCATCCCAATCCATATCAGTTAAATGTGTACACATAAACAAATCGTCCGATTTGTAAATGAATATTTATTTTATTCATATACTCGTTAAAAATTATATTTTTAACGATAAATATTTATTAGAGCACATGAAAATTTTATACAATTCATTTATACAATAAAAATGATATTTTTATTTTTCTAACATTTTTAGAAAATTTCGGCAGCATAACGGCGCGATACTGGAACTGGAATAAGGTCTAGCCTTATCCCTCGCCTAATACTGGCTCGCATCATACACATACCAATTCTAATCAATTCTATTTACTTCCCAAACCAAATTCAAACAAATTAACCAATCAACCAAGCATCCATGGTTTCAAACAAAGGAGTCGGGTGCTACTAAGCACCGTCTACATCCTAGTATATATATAACCAGAAAATAAAGTTAGAGTGAGAAGTTCTCACCTTTCGGATCTACTCCTCTAGTTTTATTTTTGAAATTCTAAACCATTTGGATTTGCCCAAAACTCCAATGCAATCTTTTTCATGCTGTTCATAGTAAAAATCACATTTTTAATATGATGTTTATATATTTCAAAATCGCATTTTATATTGCTATATATATGTAAAATATCACATTTTTATATCGCTATACATATTATAAAAATCATATTTTTATATTGCTATATATATTATAAAAATCAAATTTTTATAACGATGTTCATATAATAAAAATCATATTTTTATAACGATGTTTATATAATAAATATCATATTTTTTATATTCTATTCATATAATAAAAATCACATTTTTATTCGCTATTCATCTATGTAAAATTTATATTTTTATTATGCTACTTCATATATGAAAATTATATTTTTATATTGTTAATATGATAAAAATTGAATTTTTATTTCGCTACAACATATATAAAAAATCGCATTCTAATATTGTTATTCATGTAATAAAAACTATATTTTATAATGCTAAAAAAATAATATCCTTGTATAAATAAAAATCTAATCTTTCTATAATTAAAAATCTAACCTTTCTATAATTAAAAATCTAACCTTTCTATTTTAAAAATCCAACCTTTCTATTATAAAAATCCTAGCTTTCCATCATTAAAAATCATAACTTTACATAGCAAAAGATCATGTTTAATCTAATAATTAAAGATCAGAAATCTTACAATAATTTTAGAGTTTCGGTTGCCGAAGCCACGGGGGGGGGGGGGGAGGGGGGTTGCTGTCGTCGTCTGAAGGGTGTCGCTGATGGTCATCGGAGATGGGGGGTGCTGCGGCCAGAGGTGGTGGCGGCCAAGGCGGGCTGGCAACACTTTGATTTTGGGGGAAAGGGATTTTAAATCAAAGAAGAAGGGGGCGTTCATAGTGGTGGTGGCTAGAGGAAGAAGGGGGGCGAGGTCCAGCGTCGGCAGCGGCACCATCCCGGTAGCTCGCCGTGGACGGAGGTGGTTGGAGGTCACATTTTCCCCTTCTCTTTTCTTATTTCGTTTTGTTCGATCTGAACGTAACGGGGAGGAGGTGAGAGAATAAAAGGGTTGACTTCTTATAATAATATATACATAATTTTTAATTCCCAAAACGTTACTTTTTCTCTCGAACTCCAAATCAAACCTATTGACTGTTGCTCCTAACTAATTACCCCATTTCGAATACAATGGGATATGTCCTGTAAGCTAATTCCATCTTTTCGATCATTTTTCCTTTAAATTAAAATATAAATTAATATATTTTCCATTTGAACATACATTTTAAATTACCGGGGCCACTTACCGACTCCAAAAATTCCAGAAAAATAAATCTAGTTATGTTTTGACTATACAGTCCTAACAAAACTAATTTCATCGAATTTGGAGACCATTCGAAAAACGGTCCTTTTTTAGTCGATTAAATTCAAACTGAAATTACCAAACACGTTTAAATTTTCCACACTCACATATTGATTCTAAAAATTAAGAAAATTGGAATCTAGCAATAATTTGACATTCTGGATCCAACAAAACTTGTTTCGTCGAAAACGGAGGTTATTGGAAAAATCGCAATTTTTATATTTTAATATATATATAAATTTCATAGCGGCTATTTTGAATTTTCAACTAGACATAACTTTTTATTCCCGTTATGAAAATCTGAATTTTTCACATTCGTTAGAAAGATATTTTCAAACAGATTCATATATTTCTGGTTTTACTAAAATTCGGTTTATTTTGAATCCTGTACATTCATTTGAAATTTGAAATCAAATTTTCAAACTACCGCGCCATTTCCAATTCCTTTTATAATTAAAATAAATATTTATATTATAACTTCGATTTAAATAAATTTATACGTTCTAATTCTATTCAAAATAACTTTCTAGTCGTTATTATTTAAAATAAATCATTTTAAATATTCAAAATTCATTAAAATATCCAAATTAAAACTTTTAAACTGGTTCTGATTTTCCTGGTTTTTACAATCTCCCCCACTTAAAATCTTTTCATCTTTGAAAAGGAACGAAACTGAAAATTGTTTAACTAATCAACTTAACTTTCATTCTTCAACTTTTCAGTTTCTATGAATTTCTAATTTTTCAAAAATTTGGCTAACACCCTAAATTTTCGAAAAAATTCGCCATAACCTCCATTGTATGGGGAGATCTTTAAAACCGCAACTAGCCACGCAGGGCCCTCATCATCCAAAAAGAAAAAGCCAAGCGGCTAGCCAATCGGCTCATAAAATCATCCAAACCCACGAAATATAGTAGACATGTACCTATTTGTCGAGCATATAATTTTATTCCTCTTCTTAGCCTATTTGCTATAACTTATCCAATATATATGCATGTACATGTACGCAATTTCCAAATAATTTTCAGTTCAGTTTAATAATTGATTCCATTTGGCTATATTTATCATTCGTTGTCATATGGGTTAAATTCATTATCATTGTAATATTTTTATTAGTTGAAAAAATAATCAAACATCACAACCAGCAATCAATTAGATGATTAGCTTTTCAATCACATAACTTATATATATATAATCAAAAATCATATTTCAATGCCAAATCATAAACAAATAACCCTATCCAGTTTTGGTTCTCACACCAGTCAATTGGAAATATATAGACATCTCACTTTTCAAACTTGAACATAAATTCTGATGATGTAGCTACAATAATCAGAGTCATCTCCGGGCGTCTCGGGTGTGATTCTATATCTATCCAGTATGTTAAAACTTCGAATATATGTTTGCAAGGCATATATGCAAAATCTTTATATACTCGATTGTCTAAATTCAATTTAAAATAAATAATCAAATACGTATAATAAGATTTAAACTTTCAAAACAAAACTTGTTTTTCTTTCAATTTTATTTTAAAAACACTACTCTTTACACTCGTTCTAGGATACTACTAATCCAATCTCTAACGAGTCATTCTTATTGGATATTACTAATCCAATCTCTGGTGAATTCTTTCATTTGGTTCTAATGTGTCTTGTTCTCGAGCTCTGTAAACCGAAGCTCTGATACCAAAATGAAACATCCCAAACTTGCCCTTATGGGAAAGCCCGGATTGAGTTGAGATCACGACAAATCAGAACGCAAACAGAAGAACATTTCATTGCTTATTCAATTTACACCAGAGTACAAGAATATATAGAGTATGAACAAATAATATACATTTGATAAATATCAGAGATTTACAAATTATAATGCAGTGGAAAATCAATACATAACACAGCTTTAAGAAACACACGGATACAGAGTGTTCCGAATATAACTCCAGCTGTAAACCAGGATCCTATAAATATAATATCTGCAAAACCAAAACTACTAGATGCCCGTGTGGAAAATATGCGCACCCAGAGTTCAGGTTAAAACAGTAAACTTCAATTCAGTCATGTGACCGATGTGAGAACTAAAAATAGTTATTAACTTGATTTTTATAGTTAGGTAAATCAAGGGACTACGCCGTATAACACGAAACGGGTTTAACCCCAAGAATACCAGTGCATATAACAAACAACACAATGCTAAATAAAGAAAATGAAGCTATTATAAGACACAGGTCCCATCACAGAATGCAACGCAAGCCGGAGGATAGAGTTTTCCCTTATAATAGCCAAATATGCTTGGTACATTTAAAATAAATCATCTTGATATTATTATAAGTGTATAGTGTATAAAACAGCTTCAATTATAGATGTATCAATCATAGACGACATAGTATTCCATGCTACTATGTCGCCATACTAGTTCTGCAATTAAAACCGAAATGTCACGTATTGGAAATTGGATTCCATCTATGAACCAAGGCAAGTGATCGTCCTTACCCCTTCGAGACAATCTAGCCTACCATATCTTAGGCAAGCGCGTAGGCAAGCGCGCAGGCAAGCCTTGGATCGTCAGGGCCGGTCCATACAGAGTGGATTAAAATGCCTGAACAATGCGTTTCCTCGCCCCATGGGGCGAAAAACTGTTCAATATATTGACCGAACCATCCTTCGGTCCTGTAGTGACCGATATAACTGAGGCATTTCGCTTTCCATCATCCACATAAGTAAAAATGTCTGGGCTCCATACCATGACACCACTCCTAGCTAGAAAGAAACGCATGTCCTCCCCGAGGTCCTCTCCCGTTTCTGGTTCACATTGGGGTGTGAGGCTCGCGAATTAACGCTACATACAAAGCTATGTTATATTAAAACCGCGCTTTGATCATCAACCTCAAGACTCTGCTTTCCAACAGAAACCTTTATCATTTGTATCTTAGCATGCTACACAGGCAATTCACACCATGCGACTGATATCTATCGATATATAACCTTTGAGCTCGTATGTCTCAGAGATGGGAGCTAAGCAAGAGAATAAATTATCAGCCGCCTAACAGATATATATTTAATAGAGATCATTCAACACAGAATAAAATCCACTGTCAGACACACATCCATTTACAAACTCGTTCTGGGTCTGAACGAAACCGGAGGCACCTTATTCCTCGTCCCATATGTCCAATACAGGAGAGAGGTCCTCGCATATCCAGTCAATCTCCAAGAATGTATAGACGACCACCACTTATTACCTTTGTCTTGGGTGTACAGCCCAACTAAGACATCAGTAATCATCCAAACGATGTGAAGACCTCCATCGTCGACTTATCGTCGAATCAGTTATTCAGAATGTGTATAAACCGGAAATTTCCGAATAACTCGCGTACATAATAAACTAGTGCTATAAAAACACAACATACGCCTCATTCCAATTCTGAATATTCTTTTATTTAAATATTCATATCCATCGGGAAAGGTTCCCATTAATTTATCAAAGATAAATTCTTTAAATTTATTCTTTAATCTTCCATTGGATATCAATTCAAACCAAACTAAGTTTATGCAAACTAGTTGGGGTTAGCGAACCTTGCCGAAGTAATCATTTATTTAATTTCCCAATCTCAACCTATTCATCCCATGGAGCAAAACGGGTAATACTCCATATCTAACACCATGGTGTTATCGGTAAAATTAATTACCATTTCACGTTCAAATCTAATTAAAGATTTAACTATCGCTTGGAGCAAAACTGGTGATTCTCACTCGCGATCATTTCACAAATTTGATAATTTAAATTATCTCATTCGCTTTTCAATCTAATTAAAGATTCATTAAAACTCTACTTACTTTTAATCCCTAAAAATATTATATAATGATTATTCAAATTCAGGAAATAAATCCTATCTTTAACTGGGTTAAAGAACCAATGTCATTTAAAATACAGTTCACGATACACCCAAAATCACATTCAATTAATTATGGAATCTTCATGGAAAACAAATCAATATATAAATATAAGTGGAATAACGCAAAGCCTTTTAAATTCCACATATGTTAACAGTCTTCCTCCACAGAAGTTCACTTCGATTATTACCAAATCGAATTCCGTTCCATTCCACTTTATTTTATTAAATTGGAAAACTTTTCTTTGGAAAATTACATTAAATCTTAATTAAAAGATTTATAAATTCCAAATCATATTTCACTGTTAATCGGGTTAAAGAACGAATGTCGTTAAAAACACAGTTCAAGATAAACCCTATTCGCATTCCATTTTATTCCAATTACAAAATGTTACTGGAAACTCTAATAATCTTAATTAAAAGATTTATTCTTTTCAAATAGGGATTAAGAACAGTGTTACTGAAAGCACCATTCACGACAACTGTGATAACCCGGAAATTCCCACCCTCTGGATCGACCATAAACCACACAGGTCTGAACCAAAGAATGGAAATCTGCGGATACATCAACTTTGGGCATACAACACATCAGAAAAAATACAGAAGACTTTTATAACATCATAATAAATGTTACATTAGAGTACAGAATATATATATATATCAGAGTACATTGGATAATATATACAGCGGAAGAATAAATTACAATAAATAATACATTTCAGCGAAACTAATCTCACTGGAAGGCTATCAACATTCTGGCCACAGCTTCAGTCTTCAATCCAGGATCTTTGCTTAATATATCTGCCAAATGAGCTACTCGACTACCCGTGTGGAAAGAGGGCACCCGAGTTTGTAAAGTGAAACAAACTACAGGTCAGTCGTGGGACTGGTGTGAGAATTCTTAACCTAAATTGTCTAAATAGAAGGCTAATCCCAGGACCACGCCGCTAACGCGGAACGGGTTTACTCCATTGGATTGCCAGTGCATAACTAAAGTAAATCGTCAAATAACGCAATGCTTTTTAGAAAAATGAAACCATTATAAGACTCGGGTCCCATCACACAATGCAACGCACATCAGAGGATAGGGTTTTACCTTATAATGGTCAATAAATGATAAATACGCAAAATACGATATTATTATTAGTGTGTATATATTTTAATTAAAACATTTCAATTATAATATCAATCCTAGACGGCATAGCTACCATCTACTATGTCGCCGTACTAGTAATACAATCAAAACCGTAAAGGGGCGTATTGGAAATTGGGTTTCCATCATGAGTGAAGGCTAGGGAGGAAGTCCTTACCGATTCGAGACACTCTAGCAATGTCCCAAGATTCGGACGCTGGCGAACCCTTGGATCCTACAGGGCCGGTCCACAACTGCTTTAGTGGATTAGTTATTCCTGAACACACGCTCCCCGGTCCTATTGAACCAATAATACGGCCGAGGGCGACCGCATAAATCCGAGGCCCCTAAAAATCCAACAACCACATAAGTAAATGTCTAGGCTCCATACCATGACACCACTTCTAGCTAGAAAGAAACGTGTGCACTCCCTGTGTTCCCTTCTCCCGTTTAAGACTCTACCGGGCTGTGAGGCTCGCGAAGTCACGATATACCCAAAGCTATGCCTAAATAGACTGTGCTTTGATCATCAACCACAAGGCCTGCTTTTCAACAAAGCCTTGATCAATTGCATCTTAGCATGCCACATTGTCAGACCCTACCATATCATTGATCATCTACCAATATATATATAACCTCTAAGCTCATACGTCTTAGAGAAGGGTGTTAAGTGAAGAATAAATTCTCACCACCAAACTGAAATATATAATCAGTAGCGTTCAACAAATACAGTAGAAAAGAATACAATGTCAGACACACAATCCATTTACAAGTCCGCTCTGGGTCTGAGCGAAACAACGTGTCCGTCGATCTCCAAATACGTTTGGACGATCATTACCAAATACCTTACCTTGGAATGTACTGTGCCAATTCAAGATACCAGTCATCATCATCCCAACGATGTGAAAACCTTCGGTCTTCAACCACCGTCTTCTTCTTCGACTCTTGATCGTCGTGATGATTATTCAGAATGGGTTAAACCCGGTCTTTCTGAATAACTCGCGTATTTTGTGATTAAAAATCAAATATTGGAAAATCACACATTATGTCACATTCTGAACCCGAATATTCTTTTAATAAGAAATTCATATTAAAAGATTTTCATAAATTTTATCAAAGATAAATTAATAAATTAAATCATAAATCTTCCTTAAAGATTTATTAAAAATTCTAAATTTGATTTAATATCAAAAATCATTTTCACAGATCATTTATTTTAAAGAATATATCTTCCTTTTAAATGGGTTAAAGAACTAGTGTCATTTAAAACACATTTCACGATAAACCCACAAATCAATTTCCAAAATATGGAATTCCATATAAATCAATCAATACATAATCGATGTGAATTTCTGTATCGGACTAACAATATACATGGAATAACGGCAAAGCCTCTTAAATTCCATATATAATATCGTTCTTCTATTACAGAAGCCCATCTCGATTATTACCAATCGAATTTCCACTTAATTCCAATTTATTTTATTAAATTGGAAAACTAGATTTTTAGAAAATGCTTTTGTTAAATCTATAAAATAGATTTATAAATTCCAAATAATAATTTCAATGTAAATTGTATTAAAGGACAAATGTCATTTAAAAACACCGTCCACGATAAATCCACTTCAGATCTCAATGTATCTCATATCATGGAATATAATTGCAAATTCTAATAATCTTAATTAAAAGATTTATCTTTAAATATTAATTCATTATTATAAGAAAACATATTTTAGAAATAATCATTAAAAATATTCTTTACATAAAAGATTTTTATCTTTTACAAATATTCATTATCTTAAAAATATACTTAACTAAAATATCTTTTATGAAAATATATCCTTTATATAAAAAGAATTTCTATTGTAAGAATATTCTTATTTAAAAGAACACCTGAATCAAAATGCGACTCAAACATTTACCATATAATTTTGGATTATGTGGATTTCACACATATCATATATAACAATAACAGTAAAATCATCCATTTCATCCAAAGTGTAGATTCCACTGCGTAAGCGTTAAAATTAAATAATAACGCTCATCGCAGCCTGTCGGTCTAACGATCAACATACAACTAAATATTGGGATTAGTGTATGTTAATTTTCATCCCAACACCCGTGTGGGGTTTCAACCAGCAAACAAATAATAAATTATTTGTGCACTTGGGCGATGTGTAAAAATAATCGACCCAATCACATAAACAAGTCAGGTAACTTGTCTATGGTAGTGTAATCACAATATATAACACGACGATAAAAATGTCTCTTTTTATTTCTATCCTTTTTATTGCATATAAACGGTCAATAAAAATGTGATCTTTATTTCTATACTTTTTATTGTAATTTACATTTTCTAACAAAATGTCCTTATTATTCTAACTTACATTTTGAATATAATTTTTCTTTTTATTGTTTACTTACATCAAAATGTAAATGTTCCCTTTTTCATTGTTTATTATTAACAACAAAAATCTCATCTTCTATATTTATTCTTTTCAATGAAAGCAATTTTACATAAAATTGTAATTCTTTAATTTTATTCTTTTTATTGTCTCTAGAAGGACAATAAAATGTAACACAAAAATATATTCTTTTTATCGCATCTAAAATGATGATAAAATGTAACATTAACATTGCTATTTTTATCGCATCAAAAATGCCGATAAAAATGAATCACTAACATTGTCTATTTTTATCGCACAAAAAATGTCGATAAAAATGACAACATTAACCGTTCTATTTTCACTGCATTCAAAATGACGATAAAATATTCAACATTAACAGTTCTACTTTTACCACATTCCAAATGACGATAAATATTCAACATTAACAATTCTATTTTTACCGCATTCAAAATGACGATAAAATATTATCATAAGAAATGAAAGCAAAATGTTCTTTTTATTACTAAAAGGAAAAACAACAAAAATGCTTCTTTTAATGCTAAAAAGAAACATGACATAAAAATGTTCTTTTAATGTTAAAAAGAAGAAGCGACAAAAATGACCCTTTTCATGTTAAAAAGGAAAGGTGACAAAATATGCTTTTTAATTCTAAAAAGAAAAAATGACAAAAATTGTCTTTTTATTCTAATGCAATATCTTTACAAAAGTGTTATTTTAATATCAATGTGAATTCTCAATTTCTCACTACATATAAAAATGTAAACTTTATTTTACAATTGTATATATCATCCTAAATTACATATAAAATTGTAAGTTTTAATTTTTATTGCAAATTCCTTTTCTAATTACATATAAAAATGTAATTTTTATTTCACATTGTAAATTCATGTCCCAATTACATAAAGAAATGTAATTGTTATAATGCAATACCAATTCGTATTCTAATTACATTGAAAAATGTAATTTTTATCATACCGTTTTAATTTACATCTAAATTACATAGAAAAATGTTATTTTTATCATGCGGTACAAATTCAATTTAGATTACATAGAAAAATGTAATTTTTTTATCATGCGATGGAAATTCATATTTTAATTACATAGAAAAATGTAATTTCTAACATACGACATAAATTCATATTTAAATTACATCTAAAAATGTAATTTTTATCCTACAGTGTAAATTCACATTTTAATTACATGTAAAAATGTAATTTTCATTCTACCGTTATCATTCATATCTAAATTACATAGAAAAATGTAATTTTTGTCATACGGTGCAAATTCATATATAAATTACATATAAAAATGTAACTTTTGTTATGCAATGTAAATTCACATTTAAATTACGTATAAAAATGTAATTTATTCATACGGTGTGAATTCATTCATAAATTACGTATAAAAATGTTATTTATTTCATGCGATGAAAATTCATTCATAACTAACATATAAAAATGTTATTTATTTCATACGATGGAAAATCATTCATAAATTACGTATAAAAATGTTATTTATTTCATGCGATGAAAATTCATTCATAACTAACATATAAAAATGTTATTTATTTCATACGATGGAAAATCATTCACAAATTACGTATAAAAATGTTATTTATTTCATGCTGTGGAAATTCATTCATAAATTCCATAATAAAATAAGTTTTATTTCATACAATGTAAAAATATTTTCTTTTTATGTACAATGTAAAAATATCATCTTTTTATATTTATAATGTAAAAATATCAGTTTTTATATTTCACAATGTAAAAATATCAACCTTACTATATTACGATGTAAAAATATCAACTTTACTATTTTACGATGTAAAAATTATTAACTTTTCTATTTTACAAAGTAAAAATATTAACCTTTCTATTTTACAAAGTAAAAATATTAACCTTTCTATTTTACAATGTAAAAATGTAATCTTTTCTATTTTACAATGTAAAAAATATCATCTTTTCTATTTTAAATATAAAAAGATCGTCTTTTTATTTTCATTGTCAAAATTTCATCTTTTACATTTTCAATATAAAAGAGTTTTTTTTTTAACATCCTAAAGTTTTCATCTTTTAATTTTCACTATAAAAAGATTATCTTTTTATTAACATCATAAAGTTTTCATCTTTAAATTTTCACTATAAAAAGATTATCTTTTTATTAATAAACATAAAATTGTCATCTTTAATTTACAATATAAAAAGATGATCTTTTTATTAATCAACAAAAACTTATCAATTTATTTACAATATAAAAAGATGATCTTTTTATTAATCAACATAAAATTGTCATCTTTTTAATTTCTTCCTCGTCCAACGTTTTCATATCCAATTCCACCACAAATGATAAATATCACATCATAAATTCAGATCTAGCGCTTTAACCTCAGATCTAATATCATATCATCTAAACAATTATCGAATTCACAACATAGAATAACAACCATCGCATAACGATTCATATTCGCCATTCAACATTAAACAACAAAAGAATAATAATTAAATTAATTAATATTAAATTAAAAATAAATTCTCACCTTGCTTGATTCTGAAATGAAAGTGGTTTAAATCATATCTCGTGTTTGGAGTCACGGCGGTTACGGATCTGAAAGATTTCAATTTGAAATTTATGTAAAAATTAGAATTCTGGCTTTTAACAACTGCCGCAGTAACGCATAAAAGCGTCGCAAAATCTGAAATAATTTACCTTAGTTTGTTCAAAACTTCAAATTCGGATTTCGGGAGCTGTAGTCGGCGGTTTTACGAACGGTTTGCGGGAGATTGGAGAGCTACGAGAGGGCTATCTTCACCAGGAGCTGGAGGAGGTGCGGCGGCTTGTGGGTGGCGCGGTGGGGGCACAAAGGCCGCGGCTTGGGAGGCTTGTGGCGGTGGCTATGGTCGATAAGAGGTGGTGATTCTTGTCGGAGAAGAAAGAGCTCGAAAATCTCTTCGAAACGTGTATTTATACGAAGGTTTTCGTTGAGAATTGGAAGAGAAATCGAAGAATGAAATTTTGAATGCTCATGGGTTCATACGGCTGAAAAAAACGACGGGAGGAGGAAGAAAACACTGTTCATGCGATTATATAATATTATATTAGGTTTTCCTAATCATTATATAATAATTTGATTAGCCCGTTAAAGCCTGTTTTGGTCCGAACTCCAATTTAGGCCCAACGACTGTCGTTCTTAAAGTTTTGAGGCCTTCTGAGCGCAATGGGACATGTCTCGGGGTCCAATTCTGAAATCTTTATATATTTTATTTAAAATCCCATTAAAAATTAATTAATTAATTATTGACCGTACATTTAAATATGCCGGGGCCACATACGGACTCTGAAAATTCCAAAAAAAATATTTTTAGCTTTCTTATGACGATACGGTTCTAACGAGACCAATTTCGTTGAATTCTGAGACTGTTTGAAAAATGGCCTTTTTCAAGTCGTTTAAAATTTACTGTAAATTGACAAAACAGAAATCTTTTTACCACGGCCACAAAATAATTCCAAAAATTATGAAAAATTAAACTTAACAATATTTTGACATTCCGGATCCAACAAAAGGGGTTTCGTCGAAAACAGAGGACGTTTGAAAATTGACTATTTTCAAGGGCTATATATTTAATATTAAAAATACATTTTTAAACAAATAATTTCCGAAACTCGAAATATATAAGTGTTTATACTTTTTAAATGCAGAAACATCATTCCGGACTCAATGGAAGTGGTTTCGAGTCCAAATTCCTTCGTATGTGAAAAGTAGCCTTTTGGGCCATATATATTATATATAATAAAATTCTACAGCGACTTTTCTAAAAATTGAATTGGCCATAACTTTTGATTTTTAAAACGAAATTTCAATTTTTCAGATTCATTAGAAAGATATGATTAAACAGATTTAAATATTTCTTGTTTCACTCAATTCTGATTTATTTTGAATCCTGTACATTCAGTCAAAGTTTAAAATTAAATTTTCAAACTACCGCGCCATTTCTAACTCCTTTTATAATTAAATTAAAATTTAATCGTTTCAACTTCGATTAAAATAAACTTTACCATTATTATTTAATATAAATCATATTATATTATCAAAATTCATTAAAATTTTCTAAAATAAAAATTATAAATTGGTTTAGAATTTGCGGGTTGTTACAATCTCCCCCACTTAAAATCTTTTCGTCCTCGAAAAGGAAATGAGCTAAAAGTCATTTATTCAACCAATTTAATTCTCATTCTTTTATTTTTTAATAATTTAATTAGATGAATTTAAATTCACACAATACAATTTCTATTCAATTAGTTGATTATATTTTCAAAATATATAACTTTCATGTATTCAAAAATCATATTTTCTAAAATCGAATTATATATAATTACAAGTACGTTAATTATAGACTTTTCACTCTGAACTCATTCTAGGGCATTACTAACCCCATCTCTAATGAGTTTTCTCATTCTAGGAGACTGCTGATCCAATCTCTAATGAGAATTCTGTTTTATAGGACATTAGTAATCCTACATCTGATGAGTCTTTTATTCAGTTCTAACGAGTTGTACCCCAAAGATTTGAGCTAACCAGAGCTCCGATACCAACTGTGATAACCCGGAAATTCCCACCCTCTGGATTGACCATAAACCACACAGGTCTGAACCAAAGATTGGAAATCTGCGGATACATCAACTTTGGGCATACAACACATCAGAACAAATACAGAAGACTTTTATAACATCATAATAAATGTTGCATCAGAGTACAGAATATATATATATATATATATATATATATCAGAGTACATTGGATAATATATACAGCGGAAGAATAAATTACAATAAATAATACATTTCAGCGGAACTAATCTCAGTGGAAGGCTATCAACATTCTGGCCACAGCTTCAGTCTTCAATCCAGGATCTTTGCTTAATATATCTGCCAAATGAGCTACTCGACTGCCCTTGTGGAAAGAGGGCACCCGAGTTTGCAAAGTGAAACAACTAAAGGTCAGTCGTGGGACTGGTGTGAGAATTCTTAACCTAAATTATCTAAATAGAAGGCTAATCCCAGGACCACGCCGCTAACGCGGAACGGGTTCACTCCATTGGATTGCCAGTGCATAACTAAAGTAAATCGTCAAATAACGCAATGCTTTTTAGAAAAATGAAACCATTATAAGACCCAGGTCCCATCACACAATGCAACGCACACCAGAGGATAGGGTTTTACCTTGTATTGGTCAAGAAATGATAAATTCGCAAAATACGATATTATTATTAGTGTGTATATATTTTAATTAAAACATTTCAATTATAATATCAATCCTAGACGGCATAGCTACCATCTACTATGTCGCCGTACTAGTAATACAATCAAAACCGTAAAGGGGCGTATTGGAAATTGGGTTTCCATCATGAGTCAAGGCTAGGGAGGAAGTCCTTACCGATTCGAGACACTCTAGCAATGTCCCAGGATTCGGACGCTGGTGAACCCTTGGATCCTGCAGGGCCGGTCCGCAACTGCTTTAGTGGATTAGTTATTCCTAAACACACGCTCCTCGGTCCTATTGAACCTATAATACGGCTGAGGGCAACCGCATAAATCCGAGGCCTCTAAAAATCCAACAACCACATAAGTAAATGTCTGAGCTCCATACTATTACACTACTTCTAGCTAGAAAGAAACGTGTGCACTCCCTGTGTTCCCTTTTCCCGTTTAAGACTCTACCGGGTTGTGAGGCTCGCGAAGTCACGATATACATAAAGCTATGCCTAAATAGACTGTGCTTTGATCATCAACCACAAGGCCTGCTTTTCAACAAAGCCTTGATCAATTGCATCTTAGCATGCCACATTGTCCTACCATATCATTGATCATCTACCAATATATATATAACCTCTAAGCTCATACGTCTTAGAGAAGGGTGTTAAGTGAAGAATAAATTCTCACCACCAAACTGAAATATATAATCAGTAGCGTTCAACAAATACAGTAGAAAAGAATACAATGTCAGACACGCAATCCATTTACAAGTCCGCTCTGGGTCTGAGCAAAACAACGTGTCCGTCGATCTCCAAATACGTTTGGACGATCATTACCAAATACCTTGCCTTGGAATGTGCTGTCCCAATTCAAGATACCAGTCATCATCATCCCAACGATGTGAAAACCTTCTGTCTTCAACCACCGTCTTCTTCTTCGACTCTTGATCGTGGTGATGATTATTCAGAATGGGTTAAACCCGGTCTTTCTGAATAACTCGCGTATTTTGTGATTAAAAATCAAATATTGGAAAATCACGCATTATGTCACATTCCGTCCCCGAATATTCTTTTAATAAGATATTCATATTAAAAGATTTTCATAAATTTTATCAAAGATAAATTAATAAATTAAATCATAAATCTTCCTTAAAAGATTTATTAAAAATTCTAAATTTGATTTAATATCAAAAATCATTTTCACAGATCATTTATTTTAAAGAATAAATCTTCCTTTTAAACAGGTTAAAGAACTAGTGTCATTTAAAACACAGTTCACGATAAACCCACAAATCAATTTCCAAAATATGGAATTCCATAGAAATCAATCAATACATAATCGATGTGAATTTCTGTATCGGACTAACAATATACATGGAATAACGGCAAAGCCTCTTAAATTCCATATATACTATCGGACTTCTATTACAGAAGCCCATCTCGATTATTACCAATCGAATTTCCACTTAATTCCAATTTATTTTATTAAATTGGAAAACTAGATTTTTAGAAAATGCTTTTGTTAAATCTATAAAATAGATTTATAAATTCCAAATAATAATTTCGATGTAAATTGGATTAAAGGACAAATGTCATTTAAAAACACCGTCCACGATAAATCCACTTCACATCTCAATGTATCTCATATCATGGAATATAATTGCAAATTCTAATAATCTTAATTAAAAGATTTCTCTTTAAATATTAATTCATTATTATAAGAAAACATATTTTAGAAATAATCATTAAAAATATTCTTTACATAAAAGATTTTTATCTTTTACAAATATTCTTTATCTTAAAAATATACTTAACAAAAATATTTTTTATGAAAATATATCCTTTATATAAAAAGAATTTCTAATGTAAGAATATTCTTATTTAAAAGAACACCTGAATCAAAATGCGACTCAAACATTTACCATATAATTTTGGATTATATGTATTTCACACATATCATATATAACAATAATAGTAAAATCATCCATTTCATCCGAAGTGTAGATTCCACTGCGTAAGCGTTAAAATTAAATAATAACGCTCATCGCAGCCTGTCGGTCTAACGATCAACATACAACTAAATATTGGGATTAGTGTATGTTAATTTTCATCCCAACACCCGTGTGGGGTTTCAACCAGCAAACAAATAATAAATTATTTGTGCACTTGGGCAATGTGTAAAAATAATCGACCCAATCACATAAACAAGTCAGGTAACTTGTCTATGGTAGTGTAATCACAATATATAACATGACGATAAAAATGTCTCTTTTTATTTCTATCCTTTTTATTGCATATATAAAACACCCCACCTCCGTTAGGGTCACTCTCAAAGGGAATGCCCTAATTTTGGTGGAGCTTTATAAGTATAAGTCACAGATATACAAGACAGATATAAGAACACATATTTGTAAACAGCGGAAAATCAACAAACTTTTATTTCATGAAAGCAAATACGTGCTACAACAACATCACCATAATTGTCTTACATCTTTTCCAAAACATAACATAACACTTTCATAAATCTGTCTTGATTACATTATTTAAAGAAGCATAAATAAAACATAGATAAACTGCAAAAGCCCCATAGAGTTTGTCCAAAGCCATAGTTTCAAACGAAAAGGTCCAAGCAATACATTTCTCTTCTTCAAGCTGGATGTTAAGGCTGGTCAAGCTGCTGTGTTCCCTCCCTGTGGACCTGGGGGGAAACGGAAGAAAAGAAGACGAAAGAAAAGTAGAGTCAGACATAAAGCCTGAGTAAGTCTAGTACTATTCTGTCTATGAATAAAGAACTGGGTATGATAAGTATAAACAAGAAGTGGGAAAGCACTATAAACTTGGTTAAGTTGTCTAGGGTCGAATATACTATCGTACCCCATGTTAATCTCTGAACCCATATAAACTAGTTTCCAACTGGCACCCCATAAATCAGGGTGATGTGATCCATTCTATGATGATCGGCTCCTACTCGCATCGTTACATGTGTCTTACGGCCCCCGATGTTGTAGTTACCTATGCTGGTCCCACCGTGGGGTGTATCAAGTCCCATGGTGGCGGCCCGACACAACCTTAGAATGCACAGGTATGCTACTGGTGCCCAGTGCCTTATTTTTCTGCGCAGGGGTATGTGCACGCCCGCACCCCGTTAGAACCTACACTGCTACACCACCGCCGTCGATTTGACCTCTTACAATCAGCCCAGTAATCGTGCCCCACCCTGCCTAGTTTCAGGGTATCCTGATACACCTTCTTGGGTTACTGCTGAAAAGGGTCTCCCGTTACTAGGTTTTCTATCTCTAGCCAACATGCTAAGTTGGTTAAGTGTTTCCTAACCTAACCCCCACCAGTCCGTTTAGTTTAGCATGTTCCATTTTGATTAAGTCTTTAGTTCACTTAATCCTAACAATCCTGACTCAGCCTTAATTGTCTTATTAAAGCCTTGACCTCTCACATTAGACAGGTATTGTTGTGGCTGCCTGTTGCCGGTTGGTTCCGGGCAGTCTTACGCCACAACTCAGTCTAACCTCGGGTCCTTATTGGGCTCCATGTTTAACCTCCCACATTGGATAGGTATTGTTGTGACTACTGGACAGCCGGGCGGTTCCGGGCAGGTTTACATCACAAATCAATCCAACCTCGGGTTAAACACATCGTATGTTCTACATTTACATATTTTGTCTTTCTTCTTTATTTTCTTATATGTAAATATTTGCGGCCCATTATTAAGTTAGTGCTGTAATGGTTACATCAATCATGGGCCCAACCCATACTTGAATTTGGGCCCTTCTATTTTATATTTTTATTCATTAGTAATTTTAACCCAACGTTATTTTCCCCCGTTTATCACGTCCGTTTATTTTATATATGTTGGGCTTAGCCTTTTTAAGCCCAACTTAGCCATGCGAAAAGGGGAGGCTTAAAGCGAGATTACATACACAAAAAGGGGAATGTGAACGCATGAACTTGCAATATGACGTTGGATATACAAAATAGAAACTGGTGTACTTGCATAGTAGTGACATATGCTTGGGTCATAAAGCATAAGTGACATGAATCAAAGCATGTAAACTTGTAGTTAAGTCAAGAATATCACTATCGACACATAGGCTTTAACTACAACATAAACCTATATTTTTATTCAGGCATAATGTCAAACATAAGTAAAGCATGTTCATAAGACTACTACATGTTTACAAAGGTGTCTACTTTTGTGACTAATACAAGAGTATAGTTAAATTTGTTCACATAACCATGGCATAAATATTTCTAACGTGAAATCATGATTTTTACTTTAGTCATGCAAACTTGCAAAAAAGGATTTTGAATCTAACCCAGCTATGTACCACATATGTCATCATATAATTCTTATAAACAATATAGACTTAACATGGATTTCAATTATGCCAAAATCAATCATAGCCTAGTCATATTCATAAGTTTGCAAATAGGTTTTCTAGTACAAAAGCATGTCTTAATACATAGACCATGATGACAAATTTTTAACATAATTTCAATTAATCAACTACATACATGTAGCTTCAACAAGGATTACATAATTTGCGAATATTCCAAACGTATACTTGCATAAAACTACCGCATGTAGTTTTTCATAATTGAATAACATAATTCGAGAATATCCAAACGTATACAATATTCCAAATCGATAAGAATCATAGTAACGCACAAATATGAATTATTTATCACCACAACCAAGTATACAAACCAACACAGTTATTTGTTCATACCAAAGTAATACTCTACTTACAATGGTGTGGTGAATTCTCAAATTTAGAGATTTGAAGATGCGGTTTGATTTGATTGAGTTGCTTTATGCCTTAGAATTTTGCCTCCTAATCCTCTCTCCAATTGGTGGCTACCCCTAGTCGTTCCTCAGCAACATGGCGGCTTTGTTCTTTGATTTGAAATTGATTATACTTTAATTTGTGAATTTCACAGTTATAGAATTCGCGGGGTGTTACATTCTCCCCCACTTAAAAGGATTTCGTCCCCGAAATCTTCAAGTTAGGAGGAATGTATATCCTAACATCCAATCATCCATCTACTCATCCATCAAACACGAGCATCCATTTTCCTTAGAAGACTTCTAATGCTTCATGATCATATGCGAAGTGTGTGTGTACATGTACTTATCTAATGCAAAATCAGGCGGTCTACTGATTCAGTTGACCTCCTTAATGCGAATTATGTAAGTGCCATGAATCCATTATGAATGCAAATTTTCCTATTCTTGATTCTACATGAGTGCACAATCATTCAATACAAATGCAACATCCACATGACAACACATTAGAGTTCAACCATATACGAATGCAAACATATATGCATATGCAACATGAAGTGACTGAGCCGATCTAAAACCTAGATTGTGTGTGTATATGCAACCACGAGCAACCACTAGCAATCACTTGCAACCACTTGCAACCATCATCCATAACATGTTTCAATTACATGTTTCCATCCAAAGGGTTTCTACCTAAAAGATAAGGTCGAGGAAATATACCTAAAAAGATAGATAAAAGCGCAACTTAAGGAAAAGGAAAGATCAAGGATGTACCCTCGAACAGAAAAGGGTAGGCAGTGCGTATTCTAGCTTCAGTTTCCCAAGTCGCGTCTCCCTCGGCGTCGCTCCACTGAACTTTGACGAGCTTGACTTCACGGTTGCGTAGCTTCTTCACTTCCGTTCCTAATTTGCGTGTTGGAACTTTTCTTATGGTTGCTTCGCGTTCCACTTCGGCCTCTTCGAGGATATTTGGCTCTACCACCTCGGCTGACTCATGTAGACATTTTCGGAGATGTGAAACGTGAAAAACGTTGTGGACTCCGGCCAACTTCTCGGGTAGCTCTAATCTATAGGCCATTTTCCCAATTTTCTCGATGATAGGGAATGGCCCTATGAACCTTGGTGCTAGCTTTCTTGTGGTTCCAAAACGAACAACGTTTCTTAGTGGTGATACCTTGAGAAAAACTCTGTCTCCAACCTCAAATTCAAGGTCGGTCCTTCTCTTGTCGGCATAGGACTTTTGTCTGTCTTGGGCCGTCTTCATCCTTCTTCGTATTAAGTCTACTTTCTCTGAAGTCTCTCGGATCATATCTGGTCCAAGTATGAGCTTATCAGTAGACTCCCACCAACAAGTGGGCGATCGACACGGTCTTCCATATAAAGCTTCGAAGGGCGCCATTCCGATGGTTGCTTGATAGCTGTTGTTGTAGGCAATTTCCACCAAAGGAAGGTGGTCTTCCCATGTCCCTCCGAAGTCAAGGACGCATAGCCTTAAAAGGTCTTCCAAAACTCTGTTCACACTCTCTGTTTGGCCGTCGGTTTGGGGATGATAGGCTGTGCTCAAGCATAACTGCGTTCCTACTGCTTCTTGCAGACTCCGCCAAAACTCACTGGTGAAGATGGGGTCTCGGTCACTAACAATGCTAGATGGTATTCCATGGAGTCGAACGACTTCCTTGAGGTAAAGTGATGCTAGGGATGAGGCAGTTCTTTTACTTTTGACAGGTAAAAAGTGGGCGCTCTTAGTAAGCCTATCCACTATTACCCAAATGCTAGTGTTGCTTCTCCTAGACCTAGGCAGCCCATCGATGAAGTCCATTGAGATGCTATCCCACTTCCACTGCGGGACCTCCAGAGGATGTAGCAGTCCGCCAGGCTTTTTCTGTTCCGCCTTAACCTGTTGGCACACCATGCACTTAGAAACGAATTCTGCCACGTCCTTTTTCATGCCGTTCCAGAAGAAAGTCCTTTTTATGTCTTTGTACATTTTATCTCCGCCTGGATGTATCGTCATCTTGGAGTGATGTGCTTCCTCGAGAACCTTCTTGATTAAATCTTTTGTCTGTGGGACGCATAGTCTTCCGTCTCGCCTTAGCAAACCCTTATCGTCGATGGAGTATCTGTTGAGGTGACTTGAAGTCTCACCCCTAATAAGCCTATCAATTGTTTCCACAAGCTGAGGGTCTTCGCGTTGTGCTGCCCCTACCGAATCCACTAAAGTTGGGCGCACTTCGAGAGATGCTAACAAGCCTGGTACGAAATCGGAGGAAGGCCTAAAGTCGAAGCTGGCTATAAACTCTAGGCTTTGTCTTTCAACAAACAACGGGCTTAGGGTCAATTTCTTTCGGCTCAACGCGTCTGCCACTACGTTGCCTTTGCCCGGAGTGTAGGAGATTTCGAAATCGTACGAGGCAAGAAACTCCATCCATCTTTGTTGCCTCAAGTTAAGATCCTTCTGCGAGAAAAGATATTTCAACGATTTATGGTCAGTGTAAAGTTCGAACTTCTCACCTAGGAGATAGTGTCGCCAAGACTTGAGTGCAAAGACGATGGCGGCTAACTCAAGATCGTGGGTTGGGTAGTTCTTTTCGTGCACTTTCAACTGCCTCCCGCCATAAGCTACTACCCTTCCTTCTTGCATCAAGACGGCGCCTAGCCCTGTCACATATGCATCCGTATAAACAGTGAACATCTTGCTCCCATCTGGCAGCGTCAAAACTGGGGCTGTTGTGAGAGCCCTTTTCAGTCGTTGGAAAGCAAACTCGCAATCCAAGTCCCAATTAAACACTAGATTCTTCTTGGTCAATTTCGTGAGTGGAGCTGAGATTTTCGCAAAATCCCTTATGAATTTTCGATAGAAACCATCTAGTCCTAGAAAACTTCGGACCTCGGTTGCATTCCTTGGTGTCTTCCAATCCTGTACCGCCACTACCTTAGCAGGGTCCACTGCTAACCCTTGTTTGGATACTATGTGCCCAAGGAACCTCACCTCTTCTCTCCAAAAGTGGCATTTGGAGAATTTGGCTTTTAGTTGATGGACTCGCAAAGTTTCCATGATTGCCCTTAAGTGTTGAGCATGTTCCTCTTCACTCTTTGAGAAGATAAGGATATCATCTACGAAGACCACTACGAATTTGTTGAGGAAATCTCTAAATACCCTACTCATCAGGTCCACGAAGTAAGCAGGTGCATTTGTCAAGCCGAACGGCATGACAAGCCATTCAAAGAAGCTGTCTGGGGTTCTGAACGCCGTTTTATCGATGCTATCTTCCGCCACCCTTAACTGATGAAAACCGGTTGCTAAGTCGAGTTGGGAGAAAACAGACGCTCCTACAAGCTGGTCAAACAAATCGTCAATTCTAGGGACAGGGTGCCTATTCTTTTTCGTTAGCTTGTTGAGCTCCCTATAGTCAACACATAGACGGAGTGATCCATCCGCCTTTGTAGCGAACACCACTGGAGCGCCCCATTCTGAAATGCTCCTCCTAATGAACCCCTTTTCTAGAAGCTCTTTAATCTGTTTACTGAGCTCTTTCCTTTCTCGTGGAGCCATGTGTCTAACGGGCAACGCAACGGGCTTTGCATTATCTACAAGATATATGCGGAAGTCTATTTCCCGCTTCGGAGGCAAGCCCTTCACCTCTTCGAAGACATCCGGATATTCCCGGACCACTCTAACTGATTGCAAATTTTCAACAGAGGCATCTAGCGATTCAAGATAACTAAGCATAACCGCATACGAGGGATTACAAGAAATTTCCAAAGTATTACCGAGCTGGGTTAGGAGCCTAACAACCCTTTTCTCACAATCAAGGATGGCCCCATTACTGGATAGCCAATCCATACCCAAAATCAAGCCATAACCCGAAAAGCCCAAAACAAAGGCACTACATTGAAATTCTACACTTAGAATAGAGATTTTCAATCCCAAACAGATCATAGACAAATGAGCTGGGCCCCCAATTGGGTTTGAAACAATTAAGGGGTCCTCTACCATACTAGTTTTTAGGTGCAGAGATTCTACTAGAGCAGACGAGATAAAGGAGTGTGATGCGCCAGAATCAAATAAAGTGCGAACGGGGTGATCATAAAGATAAACTACACTTTCTACAGAAGTATTTATACCTCGCTGTTGCAGAGGTGGCGCTTCCAGCACATGAACCTGTGCCCCTGGGGTGGATCCAGCCCTCTGCCCCTGTCCTCGTTTCTTTGGGCAGTCCTTAGCCCTGTGGCCTGTCTCACCGCAAGAAAAACATCCACCATTCTCCTTGGCCTTCTTTTTCCGGCAGTCCTTTACTAAGTGCCCCACTTTGCCACAGAAATTGCACTTCCTCTTCTCCTTGTTGCCTTTCCCGCCCTTCTTAAAGTCTGTCTTCTAAGGCTGCAAACCCTCTTTCTTCTTTGAGAGCTTTCTGCCTTTGTCTCCTTCTTGCCCTTGTCCTCTTCATTCAGCAATGCCATTTGCACCAATCTTTCATACGTGGCTCCCATGGGTATATGGGTCATGGCCAAACTGTGTAATGGCTCATTCAACCCTTTGACGAAACGGAGAGCCTTCTTGTGCGGGGTGTTGACTAGGTCAAGCCCAAACCTAGCCAGCTCATCGAACTGATTCACATACTCTCTGACTGTCTTGTCCCCTTGCTTAAGAAATAAGAATTTTTCCAACTGCAAACTTCTTTCCGCATCCGAGAGAAATATAGTCTCAAACCTTGCCCTAAAGTCCTCCTATGTCTCCACTGGTCTTTCAGCATTGGTGACTTCCCACCAGTAGGAAGCCTCGCCCTTCAATAGCCACACTGCCAATTGTACTTTTTGTCTATCTTCTACCTCAAAGATGATGAATAGGTCCTCCGTTTCTTTCAGCCAATTTCTAGCTGCCACGAAGGACTCAGTTCCATGGAAATCCCTTCCTCCCATAGCTTTAAAATCTTTACATATCTTAGCAAAAGTGTTTCCCCGAGGAGGAGGAGGAGGAAAAGGTGCCGCTGCAGCTGGATGATTTCCGGCAGCTGGGGGAGGAGGAACGGTAGGACCTGGCTGAGTGGCTCTTGCTTCTAAGAACCGTCTAAACCAACCAGGTATTGGCACCCCTTCCGGCAAGTTAAGATCTTCAGACATGCTGAAACAAAAAGGACAGATTCAAAACGAAGGATAAGAGATAGTACCTATGGCTTTGGGGAGTGGACTTTGCCTTTTTAAAATAAAATAACATTTTTCTTTTAAAAATGCTTCTTTAAATTTCCTTTTTGAAAATAATTTTTCAAAACTTTTTATCTTATCTAGTAAACCTATGCTCTGATACCAAGTAAAACACCCCACCTCCGTTAGGGTCACTCTCAAAGGGAATGCCCTAATTTTGGTGGAGGTTTATAAGTATAAGTCACAGATATACAAGACAGATATAAGAACACATATTTGTAAACAGCGGAAAATCAACAAACTTTTATTTCATGAAAGCAAATACGTGCTACAACAACATCACCATAATTGTCTTACATCTTTTCCAAAACATAACATAACACTTTCATAAATCTGTCTTGATTACATTATTTAAAGAAGCATAAATAAAACATAGATAAACTGCAAAAGCCCCATAGAGTTTGTCCAAAGCCATAGTTTCAAACGAAAAGGTCCAAGCAATACATTTCTCTTCTTCAAGCTGGATGTTAAGGCTGGTCAAGCTGCTGTGTTCCCTCCCTGTGGACCTGGGGGGGGAAACGGAAGAAAAGAAGACGAAAGAAAAGTAGAGTCAGACATAAAGCCTGAGTAAGTCTAGTACTATTCTGTCTATGAATAAAGAACTGGGTATGATAAGTATAAACAAGAAGTGGGAAAGCACTATAAACTTGGTTAAGTTGTCTAGGGTCGAATATACTATCGTACCCCATGTTAATCTCTGAACCCATATAAACTAGTTTCCAACTGGCACCCCATAAATCAGGGTGATGTGATCCATTCTATGATGATCGGCTCCTACTCGCATCGTTACATGTGTCTTACGGCCCCCGATGTTGTAGTTACCTATGCTGGTCCCACCGTGGGGTGTATCAAGTCCCATGGTGGCGGCCCGACACAACCTTAGAATGCACAGGTATGCTACTGGTGCCCAGTGCCTTATTTTTCTGCGCCGGGGTGTGTGCACGCCCGCACCCCGTTAGAACCTACACTGCTACACCACCGCCGTCGATTTGACCTCTTACAATCAGCCCAGTAATCGTGCCCCACCCTGCCTAGTTTCAGGGTATCCTGATACACCTTCTAGGGTTACTGCTGAAAAGGGTCCCCCGTTACTAGGTTTTCTATCTCTAGCCAACATGCTAAGTTGGTTAAGTGTTTCCTAACCTAACCCCCACCAGTCCGTTTAGTTTAGCATGTTCCATTTTGATTAAGTCTTTAGTTCACTTAATCCTAACAATCCTGACTCAGCCTTAATTGTCTTATTAAAGCCTTGACCTCTCACATTAGACAGGTATTGTTGTGGCTGCCTGTTGCCGGTTGGTTCCGGGCAGTCTTACGCCACAACTCAGTCTAACCTCGGGTCCTTATTGGGCTCCATGTTTAACCTCCCACATTGGATAGGTATTGTTGTGACTACTGGACAGCCGGGCGGTTCCGGGCAGGTTTACATCACAACTCAATCCAACCTCGGGTTAAACACATCGTATGTTCTACATTTACATATTTTGTCTTTCTTCTTTATTTTCTTATATGTAAATATTTGCGGCCCATTATTAAGTTAGTGGTGTAAAGGTTACACCAATCATGGGCCCAACCCATACTTGAATTTGGGCCCTTCTATTTTATATTTTTATTCATTAGTAATTTTAACCCAACGTTATTTTCCCCCGTTTATCACGTCCGTTTATTTTATATATGTTGGGCTTAGCCTTTTTAAGCCCAACTTAGCCATGCGAAAAGGGGAGGCTTAAAGCGAGATTACATACACAAAAAGGGGAATGTGAACGCATGAACTTGCAATATGACGTTGGATATACAAAATAGAAACTGGTGTACTTGCATAGTAGTGACATATACTTGGGTCATAAAGCATAAGTGACATGAATCAAAGCATGTAAACTTGTAGTTAAGTCAAGAATATCACTATCGACACATAGGCTTTAACTACAACATAAACCTATATTTTTATTCAGGCATAATGTCAAACATAAGCAAAGCATGTTCATAAGACTACTACATGTTTACAAAGGTGTCTACTTTTGTGACTAATACAAGAGTATAGTTAAATTTGTTCACATAACCATGGCATAAATATTTCTAACGTGAAATCATGATTTTTACTTTAGTCATGCAAACTTGCAAAAAAGGATTTTGAATCTAACCTAGCTATGTACCACATATGTCATCATATAATTCTTGTAAACAATATAGACTTAACATGGATTTCAATTATGCCAAAATCAATCATAGCCTAGTCATATTCATAAGTTTGCAAATAGGTTTTCTAGTACAAAAGCATGTCTTAATACATAGACCATGATGACAAATTTTTAACATAATTTCAATTAATCAACTACATACATGTAGCTTCAACAAGGATTACATAATTTGCGAATATTCCAAACGTATACTTGCATAAAACTACCGCATGTAGTTTTTCATAATTGAATAACATAATTCGAGAATATCCAAACGTATACAATATTCCAAATCGATAAGAATCATAGTAACGCACAAATATGAATTATTTATCACCACAACCAAGTATACAAACCAACACAGTTATTTGTTCATACCAAAGTAATACTCTACTTATAATGGTGTGGCGAATTCTCAAATTTAGGGATTTGAAGATGTGTTTTGATTTGATTGAGTTGCTTTATGCCTTAGAATTTTGCCTCCTAATCCTCTCTCCAATTGGTGGCTACCCCTAGTCGTTCCTCAGCAACATGGCGGCTTTGTTCTTTGATTTGAAATTGATTATACTTTAATTTGTGAATTTCACAGTTATAGAATTCGCGGGGTGTTACAATATAAACGGTCAATAAAAATGTGATCTTTATTTCTATACTTTTTATTGTAATTTACATTTTCTAACAAAATGTCCTTTTTATTCTAACTAACATTTTGAATGTAATTTTTCTTTTTATTGTTTATTTACATCAAAATGTAAATGTTCCCTTTTTCATTGTTTATTATTAACAACAAAAATCTCATCTTCTATATTTATTCTTTTCAATGAAAGCAATTTTACATAAAATTGTAATTCTTTAATTTTATTCTTTTTATTGTCTCTAGAAAGACAATAAAATGTAACACAGAAATATATTCTTTTTATCGCATCTAAAATGATGATAAAATGTAACATTAACATTGCTATTTTTATCGCATCAAAAATGCCGATAAAAATGAATCACTAACATTGTCTATTTTTATCGCACCAAAAATGTCGATAAAAATGAATCACTAACATTGTCTATTTTTATCGCACAAAAAATGTCGATAAAAATGACAACATTAACCATTCTATTTTCACCGCATTCAAAATGATGATAAAATATTCAACATTAACAGTTCTATTTTTACCGCATTCCAAATGACGATAAATATTAAACATTAACAATTCTATTTTTACCGCATTCAAAATGACGATAAAATATTATCATAAGAAATGAAAGCAAAATGTTCTTTTTATTACTAAAAGGAAAAACAACAAAAATGCTTCTTTTAATGCTAAAAAGAAACATGACATAAAAATGTTCTTTTAATGTTAAAAAGAAGAAGCGACAAAAATGACCCTTTTCATGTTAAAAAGGAAAGGTGACAAAATATGCTTTTTAATTCTAAAAAGAAAAAATGAAAAAAATTATCTTTTTATTCTAATGCAATATCTTTACAAAAGTGTTATTTTAATATCAATGCGAATTCTCAGTTTCTCACTACATATAAAAATGTAAACTTTATTTTACAATTGTATATATTATCTTAAATTACATATAAAAATGTAAGTTTTAATTTTTATTGCAAATTCCTTTTCTAATTACATATAAAAATGTAATTTTTATTTCATATTGTAAATTCATGTCCCAATTACATAAAGAAATGTAATTGTTATAATCCAATACCAATTCATATTCTAATTACATTGAAAAATGTAATTTTTATCATACCGTTTTAATTTACATCTAAATTACATAGAAAAATGTTATTTTTATCATGCGGTACAAATTCAATTTAGATTACATAGAAAAATGTAATTTTTTTATCATGCGATGGAAATTCATATTTTAATTACATAGAAAAATGTAATTTCTAACATACGACACAAATTCATATTTAAATTACATCTAAAAATGTAATTTTTGTCCTACAGTGTAAATTCACATTTTAATTACATGTAAAAATGTAATTTTCATTCTACCGTTATCTTTCGTATCTAAATTACATAGGAAAATGTAATTTATGTCATACGATGCAAATTCATATATAAATTACATATAAAAATGTAACTTTTGTTATGCAATGTAAATTCACATTTAAATTACGTATAAAAATGTAATTTATTCATACGATGTGAATTCATTCATAAATTACGAATAAAAATGTTATTTATTTCATGCGATGAAAATTCATTCATAACTAACATATAAAAATGTTATTTATTTCATACGATGGAAAATCATTCATAAATTACGTATAAAAATGTTATTTATTTCATGCGATGAAAATTCATTCATAACTAACATATAAAAATGTTATTTATTTCATACGATGGAAAATCATTCATAAATTACGTATAAAAATGTTATTTATTTCATGCTGTGGAAATTCATTCACAAATTCCATAATAAAATATGTTTTATTTCATACAATGTAAAAACATTTTCTTTTTATGTACAATGTAAAAATATCATCTTTTTATATTTATAATGTAAAAATATCAGTTTTTATATTTCACAATGTAAAAATATCAACCTTACTATTTTACGATGTAAAAATATCAACTTTACTATTTTACGATGTAAAAATATTAACTTTTCTATTTTACAAAGTAAAAATATTAACCTTTCTATTTTAGAAAGTAAAAATATTAACCTTTCTATTTTACAATGCAAAAATGTAATCTTTTCTATTTTACAACGTAAAAAATATAATCTTTTCTATTTTAAATATAAAAAGATCGTCTTTTTATTTTCATTGTCAAAATTTCATCTTTTACATTTTCAATATAAAAGAATTTTTTTTAACATCCTAAAGTTTTCATCTTTTAATTTTCACTATAAAAAGATTATCTTTTTAATAACATCATAAAGTTTTCATCTATAAATTTTCACTATAAAGAGATTATCTTTTTATTAATCAACATAAAATTGTCATCTTTAATTTACAATATAAAAAGATGATCTTTTTATTAATCAACATAAAATTATCATTTTTATTTACAATATAAAAAGATGATCTTTTTATTAATCAACATAAAATTGTCATCTTTTTAATTTCTTCCTCGTCCAACGTTTTCATATCCAATTCCACCACAAATGATAAATATCACATCATAAATTCAGATCTAGCACTTTAACCTTAGATCTAATATCATATCATCTAAACACAAATCGAATTCACAACATAGAATAACATCCATCGCATAATGATTCATATTCGCCATTCAACATTAAACAACAAAAGAATAATAATTAAAATAATTAATATTAAATTAAAAATAAATTCTCACCTTGCTTGATTCTGAAATGAAAGTGGTTTAAATCAAATCTCGTGTTTGGAGTCACGGCGGTTACGGATCTGAAAGATTTCAATTTGAAATTTATGTAAAAATTAGAATTCTAGCTTTTAACAACTGCCGCAGTAACGCCTAAAAGCGTCGCAAAATCTGAAATAATTTACCTTAGTTTGTTCAAAACTTCAAATTCGGATTTCGGGAGCTGTAGTCGACGGTTTTACGAACGGTTTGCGGGAGATTGGAGAGCTACGAGAGGGCTATCCTCACCGGGAGTTGGAGGAGGTGCGGTGGCTTGTAGGTGGCGCGGTGGGGGCGCAAAGGCCGCGGCTGTGGAGGCTTGTGGCTACGGTCGATGAGAGGTGGTGATTCTTGTCGGAGAAGAAAGAGCTCGAAAATCTCTTCGAAACGTGTATTTATACGAAGGTTTTCGTTGAGAATTGGAAGAGAAATCGAAGAATGAAATTTTGAATGCTCATGGGTTCATACGGCTGAAAAAAAACGACAGGAGGAGGAAGAAAACACTGTTCACGCGATTATATAATATTATATTAGGTTTTCCTAATCATTATTTAATAATTTAATTAGCCCGTTAAAGCCCGTTTTGGTCCAAACTCCGATTTAGGCCCAACGACTGTCGTTCTTAAGGTTTTGAGGCCTTCTGAGCGCAATGGGACATGTCTCGGGGTCCAATTCCGAAATCTTTATATATTTTATTTAAAATCCCATTAAAAATTAATTAATTAATTATTGACCGTACATTTAAATATGCCGGGGCCACATACGGATTTCGAAAATTTCAAAAAAAATATTTCTAGCTTTCTTATGATGATACGGTTCTAACAAGACCAATTTCGTTGAATTCTGAGACAGTTTGAAAAATGGTCTTTTTCAAGTCGTTTAAAATTTACTGTAAATTGACAAAACAGAAATCTTTTTACCATGGCCACAAAATAATTCCAAAAATTATGAAAAATTAAACTTAACAATATTTTAACATTCCAGATCCAACAAAAGTGGTTTCGTCAAAAACAGAGGTCGTTTGAAAATTGACTATTTTCAAGGGCTATATATTTAATATTAAAAATACATTTTTAAACAAATAATTTCCGAAACTCGAAATATATAAGTGTTTATACTTTTTAAATGCAGAAACATCATTCCGGACTCAATGGAAGTGGTTTCGAGTCCAAATTCCTTCGTATGTGAAAAGTAGCCTTTTGGGCCATATATATTATATATAATTAAATTCTACAGCGACTTTTCTAAAAATTGAATTGGCCATAACTTTTGATTTTTAAAACAAAATTTCAATTTTTTAGATTCATTAGAAAGATATGATTAAACAGATTTAAATATTTCTTGTTTCACTCAATTCTGATTTATTTTGAATCCTGTACATTCAGTCAAAGTTTAAAATTAAAATTTCAAACTACCGCGCCATTTCTAACTCCTTTTATAATTAAATTAAAATTTATTCGTTTCAACTTCGATTAAAATAAACTTTACCATTATTATTTAATATAAATCATTTTATATTATCAAAATTCATTAAAATTTTCTAAAATAAAAATTATAAATTGGTTCAGAATTTGCGGGTTGTTACAATCTCCCCCACTTAAAATATTTTCGTCCTCGAAAAGGAAATGAGCTAAAAGTCATTTATTCAACCAATTTAATTCTCATTCTTTTATTTTTTAATAATTTAATTAGATGAATTTAAATTCACACAATACAATTTCTATTCAATTAGTTGATTATATTTTCAAAATATATAACTTTCATGTATTCAAAAATCACATTTTCTAAAATCGAATTATATATATAATTACAAGTACGTTAATTATAGACTTTTCACTCTGAACTCATTCTAGGGCATTACTAACCCCATCTCTAATGAGTTTTCTCATTCTAGGAGACTGCTGATCCTATCTCTAATGAGAATTCTGTTTTATAGGACATTAGTAATCCTACCTCTGATGAGTCTTTTATTCAGTTCTAACGAGTTATACCCTAAAGATTTGAGCTAACCAGAGCTCTGATACCAACTGTGATAACCCGGAAATTCCCATCCTCTGGATCGACCATAAACCACATAGGTCTCAACCAAAGAATGGAAATCTGCGGATACATCAACTTTGGGAATATAACACATCAGAACAAATACAGAAGACTTTTATAACATCATAATAAATGTTACATCAAAGTACATAATATATATATATATATATATATATATATATATATATATATCAGAGTACATTGGATAATATATACAGCGGAAGAATAAATTACAATAAATAATACATTTCAGCGGAACTAATCTCAGTGGAAGGCTATCAACATTCTGGCCACAGCTTCAGCCTTCAATCCAGGATCATTGCTTAATATATCTTCCAAATGAGCTACTCGACTGCCAGTGTGGAAAGAGGGCACCCGAGTTTGCAAAGTGAAACAAACTAAAGGTCAGTCGTGGGACTGGTGTGAGAATTCTTAACCTAAATTATCTAAATAGAAGGCTAATCCCAGGACAACGCCGCTAATGCGGAACGGGTTTACTCCATTGGATTTCCAGTGCATAACTAAAGTAAATCGTCAAATAACGCAATGCTTTTTAGAAAAATGAAACCATTATAAGACCCAGGTCCCATCACACAATGCAACGCACACCAGAGGATAGGGTTTTACCTTATAATGGTCAAGAAATGATAAATACCCAAAATACGATATTATTATTAGTGTGTATATATTTTAATTAAAACATTTCAATTATAATATCAATCCTAGACGGCATAGCTACCATCTACTATGTCGCCGTACTAGTAATTGTTGTTGGATCTAGATTAACCCTAGAGGGGGCGTGAATAGGGTTTATCACAGTTTTTAACTGAATTGAAAAACTGACAGTATATTAAAATAATAAACAGATCACAGAATATAGCAGAAACAGAAATGCAGAAAATAAATCACACATAGATATACCCAGCTTCGGCAAAACCCTGCCTACTGCTGCTTTTCTAAGGTTTCTACTAGGTGATAGAACAGATCCCGCATACAAGACCATGTACACTCACAACTCATGCTCCTATTCTAACCCTATGCTCAAAACCTTAGACTGATCTAAACTCCTACATCAGATTTCCCCTGATTACAACCCCGTAACCAGTAACCCAGATTTTATAGACTCTGTCAACTGTCAGTTAACCCGTAACTGAGTTCTAGAATTTTACAGACTCGAGAAGACTGTTCAGATTGATTTTACAACGAATTTAAATAACACAAACATTAAAACAAAAGTGAAACCCAAGGAGTTAAAAATAGAAGGGTCATCCCCTTTATAAATGACCGACCCATTTCTATTCTTTACACCCGATCTCTTTGTTTTTGAAATAAAAAAAATGGCGGCCGACTTTGAGAAGCTAGGGTTTTAATGTTTGCCCAAAATCAAATCTCGATGGCTTTAGATTGATGAATTCATGTTCTCTGATGTGTTCTTCTTCGTCGATTGATTTGGTTGTCCCTCTCACTCTCTGGCGATCGAATCTCTGAAAAACCTGTGAGTGCTCTGAATACGATTATCTCTGTAATTTTTGTTGTTGTATGATTTCGATAAAAAAAACTGCCTGTGATGATATTGGTGTTGATAAATAGGGTAAATCAAAACCCTTAACGTCAGATTTCGTGAGTATGACTTGGATCTGATTGTCCCTGATTTGTGCGGTTTTTGATTTAATTACCTCGGCGTTGAAATGGATTTGAATTTGTTGCCTTTATAAATACATGAATAAATCCCTTGCTTGATTTCTCTTTTTGACAAACTCTTGATAAAATCGGCTTTAATTTCTCTGCGTGAATTTCTTGATTGAAAGTTTGTGGCCCCTTTTTGATTGCTCTCAATTAGAGCCGTGAATTTGTGATTGAATTGAGATAAGAACTTGCCGAATATATATTGAAAAATCCATTTATAATTCAAAACTAATTCTTGCCATTTTTGGTTCTTGAAATAAAGGATTAATTTGCAGAAAAATTTTCTTCCCAAATTTATTATTTATTTACTTGCCTGGAATTGTTTTTGAAAGCACCTAGATAAAAAAACTGAATCATTTCAGTTCTGTAGAATGAATTTCTTGCCATATTTGTTGTGAGATTTCTGGAAATTCATTTTGAAATTGCATTATGACATTGATTACCTTGACATTAAATTTCTTAATGGTATTCCCTTGTTTGATTTGATGATGTGCTTTCCCCTTTTGAACTGTTGCCTTGATTCCTTGATGAATCTGAATTGCACACACAACCAAATTGATAAAAACACAGACCAGTAATTTGTTTCCTTGCAAGTCCACACTTGATTGGCACTTGAATAAATTCATGCCGAATTTGCTTGATAAATTCCTTGCCAATTTTGAGCCAGATTGCATAATTCTTGTGTGCTCTATCATTTTTGCCAATGTGTTGCCATCTTTAAAATCTGCTTAATTTAGTACATGCAAAAGAGAAATCTTTGCCAAAAATTGATGAAAAATTATCACTTGTTTCTTTTAACCATTGTCAAAAATAATTGCTGTAAAACTGGAAATAATATTCCATTTTGTAAATTGATTTGTGTATGTATATGGATTCCCAAACCATGTTCAGATTTATCCCTGTTTATCCATTGCCATTTTGCAATTCTTACACAACTTGATCATCTGAACTTGCAAGCTAAATTGTAATTTGTGTATTTTCTGGAAACACTTGCATGAATTTCAGTCTTGCCGTGCTATGCACCATGTATATCACCTGAGCCTTGTTGTTTCATGGCTCGACTTGTTCTCACGCTTGATTCACATACTGTTTTGCCATGCATTCTTGTACCACCACTGCCAACTGATCATATCCATTATCCAGTCTTGTATATGCATGAATATATGCTCCATACTGATCTGTTCATGCATTGAATTTCCTGAAAACTGCTCCATTCCTTTGCATATGCTGTTCTGGTTAGTTGCACATGTACCATTTACACAATGCTACTGTATTGAGCCATGTATACTTATACATTTGCATGTTGAGCTGTTGCATTTTATATATGCTGTTCTGACATCGTTAACTTGAACTTCTCTTGCTGCCTTACACTGCTGCTTATACATTTGCCTCGACTTGTTTATGAACACACACAAGCACTGTGTTGATTTTGTATCCTTGCATCATTTTTGTGTTGAACACATTTGTAGCTGCACTATGAATGCTTGTGTATATTCTTGCTCCATGCACTTTGCGTGCTGAAAACACTTGACATGTTTGAACTTTGAAAGTTGTTTTTGCTGTCTCGACCATATTGAATTTGCTGTTGACTTTGAAAGTTATTCCATGTTGATCATATACATTGAATTGTTGTCATGTGTGTACTGAGTCGAGATGGTCCACGTGGCTACTCCTCAGTTGCACACTGATCGGCGAGGCAGTGCACACGTGTATATCTATACGCGTGTGTATATGCAGTCGATCAAAAAATTTTCCTATCCCTGTACATATACAAACTGTCTGTCTAGACACAGATAAATCAGATCAAGTCATGAAAAATGATGAGAAACACACCAGAAAACTGAGGCAAATAAAAAATTTAAAAATAAAAATTATATTCACATGTGTTCAGTATTATTTCTATTGCAGTGTACTGTGTGTTTCTGTTTCATGTGACAGGTGATGATTACTGGACTGACTGTGAAGTGCTGTGAAGACAAAAAATAAAAGACAGAAGACAGTGAAAATAAGAAGAGTGTCAGTGTGTCTGTGCAAATATATATGAATCTGTGTAAATGGAATTGTATATATGAAATGCAAACTGAGTGAATGTATGAATGTCATAGTGAGGAGCTAATGTATATGAAAGAGTGATTGTACTGATTATTTGTAATAAACAAAATCTTGTTTGAAATAAAAAATATTATTTCATTGTTGTCAAACAGATTTGTCTATTCTATTCTGTTTATTTGTAAGTACAAATATGTGAAGTGATTAAATAGTGGAGTTAAAATAGATGTACTGTTTGAATGTTAGAAATATAATATTTGTATTTTAAATAAAATACAGTAAATATTTGAATTTCTGTATAGATGTATTTTATTTAAATATAAATATTACATTCCTGTCTGTGATGTAAATATAGAACAGTACAGAAACAAACACATTTATAAAATATATTTTGTTGTTATCATCAAACAAAAATCATATAATTGTGTATACAACACCGTTATGTACAACAATCTCCCCGTTTTGATGATGACAAACAAATAAAAGATTTTGAATCCAACAAATGTGTTTTACAGTGAAAATTGAACTCCCCCTATTTATTAGCTCCCCCTAAACCAGAAAACTCCACCTATAACTGTGCATGAGTGAATATGAACTGAATAATGAATTTTCAAAATTAAAAATATTTATAAAATATTCACTCATAAATCAAAATCTAATCCATTCTCCCCCTTTTGTTATCATCAAAAGGATACAAAATTTAAAATACAGATGAAACACGACAAAAAAAATAATTTCAGCATAAGAGGAAGAATAATCATCATAAATCTCAATCTGTCAAACAAAAATCATAATATACTGAGAACTAGTGGCATATTTCACATTGTGGATAATGACGGATTTACGATGAAATTCATATAAATGGGGAGAGTTAAAAAATGAGTTCCAATTATTTTCCAAAGAATTTAAAAAAAAAATGAGATTCAAAAATAGTGATGGATTTTGGACTAAAGTTAATAATTCAATTTAAGTCAAAACATCGTATAATCTCAAATCCCAATAGCTATCAATCAACAAATCATAATACGTCATAAGATATTAATATATTTCACAGATTAGAAAGATGGATTGATAGGCTGGTTTTTATACACAAAGGAGAAATTAATTTCAATTTAGCATATTATTTCCTTATCTTTTATCTTTTATTTAAGAGCACCCTGACCACGCATAACCAGAGCTTGGATTTTTAAATGAGGTCAGTCGCAGCTTAAATTATAAGTTGTCTCTTAACCATGCATGACCAGAGCTTGTATTTTTAAATGAGGTTAGAGACACACTTATGTATTAATTATTTTTATCATTTCATTTTTAAAAGGAAAAGCTCCTCAGTATATACAACCAATATGAATGATAGAAGTGTGGTAGGTACAGAAATGGGCTGTGAAATAAATTTCTATATTAATTATATTATGAAATATGACTAACTGTACCGGGATCATTGAAAATTCTCAATTTCACTAACTCTGAATAATAACATAACCACAATTCCATCACAAATATTTTCACTGTTTATTCAAGATAATATTAAAACATATTAACTCTCCATATTAATATAAAATTATCACGATGGGATGGTAGAAAGATGAAAGATAATGAAGATGGTCATGAAATAATTGCCAGTTCAAAGATATTATAATAAATATTTAACCATCATTAAAAATCTAAATAAAATTTCCTCTTGTTGTGAAATATATCGTAGTCACAATTCATCACAATTTCAAAATCTGTTAATTATTTTGATGAATTATAAATACAGTTCAATATGGATATTGATTTTGAATGAATAATCAATAAATAATCTTAAAATTGAAAATCAATTATAAGAGGAATATGAAGAGCTATACAAAGCACAAGAGGGATAAGAAATATATATACATTATGAGAATAAGAAAAAAAATTCAGCACTTCCTAATCTGATACCACTTGTAGTCTCTATTAATGAGGATTTTTTTTTTTTAAAAAAAGACACTGGTGGCTAAACAATGGTATCTCAGTCAATAGAAAAGACTTAATTACAAAGCAAGCAACTCAAGCACATAAATTTCATTTATCTGAGCACGATAAACCTTTGATACCAAATCAAGCAGTCCTAAAAAATATATTTACAAATCAATTTCTTATAATTAGAGCAACATGATTCCAAAAACAAACATTTTTCAAAAACAGTATCAGAGCAGCACAAAAAAATCAATATCACAATAGACTTGTTAAACGATGTTTCTGAAGGTCACAAAAACAATATATTCCACGATCCATGATTATAAAATTTAGTTTATTTTAAATCATTTGAAGAAATGTGAATATATCAGGATTTAATGAATCAATCACACAATATTATATTTCAGATTCAAGATATGTGTGCGATTAAATAAATCAATAATATAAAATGATTTTAAACAAACATATATTAAAATCAAATAACCATGAAATAATAGAGAATTTTAAGACCATATTTCCAAAGAAATTTTCACAGGTATTTCTGACAAACCCATAGAAAAGAAAAAAATCAGATCATTTACATCAGGTTTGATAGATATTTATGATCCAAAATAATTTATTTGAAATCACTTGAATCAATGTCAAGTTTTGAAATATAATGGATCAGTCACACAAGGTTGATAATTTCAAATTTAGGAGGGTGTGATTATTCAAAATATTAATAATTTCAGATGATTTCAAACAAACAAATTCTAACCATGATGATCATGAATAACAATGATTTTCAAGATGTATCACTGAGATTCTAGACAATTTAAAATTTCCAAGCCAATCTGAGAAATAATGGAAATATCACTATTGATAAATAATAGAGTGCTGTAATGAGTGTAATATTTCAAGTTTTTCTAAAATGAATTAGAAGAACCTCAAAACAACAACGATGTGTGAATTTCCATTAAACTTTCAGATCTTCAAAAATTTAGAATTCTAATTAACAGTGTTCAAGATTTGACAAGAATACATCAACACTGTTATGAATTCATAAATCAGAAAATAAACTTCAAAACAATTGCAGATATTTACAAGATTAACATCAAGATCTAGAAATAATTAACACATCAAAGTTCGATTCAAATAAAGCAAATTTCCACAAGATTATGAGAACTGCAATTGGAAGTTAAGAAAGCCCAAGAAAAAATAAAATTGCAGCAGTGACAAATCAAAGGAAATAGACAGAAGAGATAGAAGGAGGAAAATAAATAAAAAAATAAATTAAAAACAAAGAATATACAAAAGAATGAGTGTAGAGATATACCTGAAATCCATGTAAGCAAATGAATCTCTAACTCAACTGATTTGGCTAAGGAACTGTGAATATCCTGATGATATGACGCAGTTTGAATTCAGGTTTTAGCACAGTTGTTCCTCAGCCTCCTTCGGTACCTAACAGTTTATAGGATCGAGTGGTCTAACAAAGTTTGTAAAACCACTTACAGTTGTATTCATATGTTTTGGTACCCAGACTTGTTTATATAACAAACCATTAGGATTAACTTTCGTACCCTTAGGAACCCAAATCTGTTTGAACTTGACAAAGCCTATTTTATTTTTTGGGATCCAAGAATGTTTAAATGGTTTATTATAAAACGATTTCTCATTACTATTTTGATTCAAAAATCCTTTGAAATCTTCAGAGTTCAAAATTTCAAAGAAGTTCTTTTTAAAACAGTTTGAGAAATTTTTCAAAACATTTGAATTTTGTTTTCCAAAAACATCATTTTTCCCAAAGCCAAGACCAGATTTATTTCTAGTAGAAACTTGGTTTTGTAACAGCATATTCAACGATTTTTCCCCATTAGAAAATTTATCCAAAGTTGATTCTAATCGTTGAATTTTTTATTTTAGATCGTTATTTTCTTTTAGTAAATTTGAGCATTTACTTATAGCGATCTTCTGTTCAGCATTGGACTGTTTCAAAACCAAATTCTCATTTTCAAGCGATTTAATTTTGACTTGGGATTTAGAAATTTCAAGTTCAAAATGATTTTTCTTTTCAGATTCAAGTTCGTTAAAGGTTTTGAATTTTTCAATCTCAATTTCGAGCTCTTTTAAAATTGAATCACTTTTCAACAAATTTTCTTTTTCAGCAATTTCAAATTTGGAATTTATATCAGTTTTAAAATTTTCAAATTCCTTTTGTAGAAGATTGTTCAAATTTGATAACTCAATCTTGTTTGCTTTTAAGATCAAAATTTCATCTTCAAACTTTTGAATATTTTTATTGAGATGAACAAGATTGGTTTTCAATTTCAAACATTTTTTACAATCTGAATCTGAAAGGTTTTTAAAATATTCAAGCTGTGATTCCAAATCATCAATTTTGCAGGTCAACTCAGAATTCCTAGATTTTAGAGATTTGTTTTTAGATTTGAGTTTATCAACAGATTTAGTTAAATCAACACACATATAAACCAAATCTTCGTATGAGAAATTTTCAACTTCAGCATCCGTTGATTCTCCATCATCTGATCCTTCTGAATTTTCATTTGTAAATCCTGTTAAACAGAATTCTGAATCTGAGTTGACATTCTGGGGTTTTGAGCTGTTGTCAGATTTTCCATACTTCGTATTGAGAGTATCCCAGATTTCCTGTGCAGATAAACAATGGCAGATAAGATTAAACTGTTCAGTACTATGACAATCAAATATAATTTTCATAGCACGGGTATTGAAAATAATATCTACACAATCAAATCCATGGATAACAACATTCCAACATTTAATATTAACAGATTTTAAATAAAATTCCATTTTGGATTTCCAGTTCAAAAAATTTGTTCCATCGAAAATAGTTGGAAATGAACTGGACTGACTTTCTATCGACTGACAACTAGGACTCACCATTGCTCTAGAGTTAACAGAATACCTGCTCTGATACCAGTTGTTGGATCTAGATTAACCCTAGAGGGGGGTGAATAGGGTTTATCACAGTTTTTAACTGAATTGAAAAACTGACAGGATATTAAAATAATAAACAGATCACAGAATATAGCAGAAACAGAAATGCAGAAAATAAATCACACATAGATATACCCAGCTTCGGCAAAACCCTGCCTACTGCTGCTTTTCTAAGGTTTCTACTAGGTGATAGAACAGATCCCGCATACAAGACCATGTACACTCGCAACCCCTGCTCCTATTCTAACCCTATGCTCAAAACCGTAGACTGATCTAAACTCCTAGATCAGATTTCCCCTTATTACAACCCCGTAACCAGTAACCCAGATTTTATAGACTCTGTCAACTGTCAGTTAACCCGTAACTGAGTTCTAGAATTTTACAGACTCCAGAAGACTGTTCAGATTGATTTTACAACGAATTAAAATAACACAAACATTAAAACAAAAGTGAAACCCTAGGAGTTAAAAATAGAAGGGTCATCCCATTTGTAAATGACCGGTCCATTTCTATTCTTTACACCCGATCTCTTTGTTTCTGAAATAAAAAAAATGGCGGCCGACTTTGAGAAGCTAGGGTTTTAATGTTTGCCCCAAATCAAATCTCGATGGCTTCAGATTGATGAATTCATGTTCTCTGATGTGTTCTTCTTCGTTGATTGATTTGGTTGTCCCTCTCACTCTCTGGAGATCGAATCTCTGAAAAACCTGTGAGTGCTCTGAATACGATTTTCTCTGTAATTTTTGTTGTTGTATGATTTCGATAAAAAAAACTGCCTGTGATGATATTGGTGTTGATAAATAGGGTAAATCAAAACCCTTAACGTCTGATTTCGTGAGTATGACTTAGATCTGATTGTCCTTGATTTGTGCGGTTTTTGATTTAATTACCTCGGCGTTGAAATGGATTTGAATTTGTTGCCTTTATAAATACATGAATAAATCCCTTGCATGATTTCTCTTTTTGACAAACTCTTGATAAAATCGGCTTTAATTTCTCTGCGTGAATTTCTTGATTGAAAGTTTGTGGCCCCTTTTTGATTGCTCTCAATTAGAGTCGTGAATTTGTGATTGAATTGAGATAAGAACTTGCCGAATATATATTGAAAAATCCATTTGTAATTCAAAACTAATTCTTGCCATTTTTGGTTCTTGAAATAAAGGATTAATTTGTAGAAAAATTTTCTTCCCAAATTTATTCTTTATTTACTTGCCTGGAATTGTTTTTGAAAGCACCTTGATAAAAAAACTGAATCATTTCAGTTCTGTAGAATGAATTTCTTGCCAGATTTGTTGTGAGATTTCTGGAAATTCATTTTGAAATTGCATTATGACATTGATTACCTCGACATTAAATTTCTAAATGGTATTCCCTTGTTTGATTTGATGATGTGCTTTCCCCTTTTGAACTGTTGCCTTGATTCCTTGATGAATCTGAATTACACACACAACAAAATTGATAAAAACATAGACCAGTAATTTGTTTCCTTGCAAGTCCACACTTGATTGGCACTTGAATAAATTCATGCCGACTTTGCTTGATAAATTCCTTGCCAAGTTTGAGCCAGATTGCATAATTCTTGTGTGCTCTATCATTTTTGCCAATGTGTTGCCATCTTTAAAATCTGCTTAATTTAGTACATGCAAAAGAGAAATCTTTGCCAAAAATTGATGAAAAATTATCACTTGTTTCTTTTAACCATTGTCAAAAATAATTGCTGTAAAACTGGAAATAATATTCCATTTTGTAAATTGATTTGTGTATGTATATGGATTCCCAAACCATGTTCAGATTTATCCCTGTTTATCCATTGCCATTTTGCAATTCTTACACAACTTGATCATCTGAACTTGCAAGCTAAATTGACATTTCTGTATTTTCTGGAAACATTTGCATGAATTTCAGTCTTGCCGTGCTATGCACCATGTATATCACCTGAGCCTTGTTGTTTCATGGCTCGACTTGTTCTCACGCTTGATTCACATACTGTTTTGCCATGCATTCTTGTATCACCACTGCCAACTGATCATCTCCATTATCCAGTCTTGTATATGCATGAATATATGCTCCATACTGATCTGTTCATGCATTGAATTTCCTGAAAACTGCTCCATTCCTTTGCATATGCTGTTCTGGTCAGTTGCACATGTACCATTTACACAATGCTACTGTATTGAGCCATGTATACTTATACATTTGCATGTTGAGATGTTGCATTTTATATATGTTGTTCTGACATCATTAACTTGAACTTCTCTTGCTGCCTTACACTGTTGCTTATACATTTGCCTCGACTTGTTTATGAACACACACACAAGCACTGTGTTGATTTTGTATCCTTGCATCATTTTTGTGTTGAACACATTTGTAGCTGCACTATGAATGCTTGTGTATATTCTTGCTCCGTGCTCTTTGATTGCTGAAAACACTTGACATGTTTGAGCTTTGAAAGTTGTTTTTGCTGTCTCGACCATATTGAATTTGCTGTTGACTTTGAAAGTTATTCCATGTTGATCATTTACATTGAATTGTTGTCATGTGTGTACTAAGTCAAGATGGTCCACGTGGCTACTCCTCAGTTGCACACTGATCGGCGAGGCAGTGCACACGTGTATATCTATACGCGTGTGTATATGTAGTCGATCAAAAAAATTTCCTATCCCTGTACATATACAAACTGTCTGTCTAGACACAGATGAATCAGATCAAGTCATGAAAAATGATGAGAAACACACCAGAAAACTGAGGCAAATAAAAAATTTAAAAATAAAAATTATATTCGCATGTGTTCAGTATTATTTCTATTGCAGTGTACTGTGTGTTTCTGTTTCATGTGACAGGTGATGATTACTGGACTGACTGTGAAGTGCTGTGAAGACAAAAAATAAAAGACAGAAGACAGTGAAAATAAGAAGAGTGTCAGTGTGTCTGTGTAAATATATATGAATCTGTGTAAATGGAATTGTATATATGAAATGCAAACTGAGTGAATGTATGAATGTCATAGTGAGGAGCTAATGTATATGAAAGAGTGATTGTACTGATTATTTGTAATAAACAAAATCTTGTTTGAAATAAAAAAAATATTATTTCATTGTTGTCAAATAGATTTGTCTATTCTATTCTGTTTATTTGTAAGTACAAATATGTGAAGTGATTAAATAGTGGATTTAAAATAGATGTACTGTTTGAATGTTAGAAATATAATATTTGTATTTTAAATAAAATACAGTAAATATTTGAATTTCTGTATAGATGTATTTTATTTAAATATAAATATTACATTCCTGTATGTGATGTAAATATAGAACAGTACAGTAACAAACACATTTATAAAATATATTATGTTGTTATCATCAAACAAAAATCATATAATTGTGTATACAACACCGTTTTATACAACAGTAATACAATCAAAACCGTAAAGGGAAGTATTGTAAATTGGGTTTCCATCATGAGTCAAGGCTAGGGAGGAAGTCCTTACCGATTCGAGACACTCTAGCAATGTCCTAGGATTCGGACGTTGGTGAACCCTTGGATCCTGCAGGGCCGGTCCACAACTGCTTTAGTGGATTATTTATTCCTAAACACACGCTCCCCGGTCCTATTGAACCTATAATACGGCCGAGGGCGACCGCATAAATCCGAGGCCTCTAAAAATCCAACAACCACATAAGTAAATGTCTGAGCTCCATACCATGACACCACTTCTAGCTAGAAAGAAACGTGTGCACTCCCTGTGTTCCCTTTCCCCGTTTAAGACTCTACTGGGTTGTGAGGATCGCGAAGTCACGATATACACAAAGCTATGCCTAAATAGACTGTGCTTTCATCATCAACCACAAGGTCTGCTTTTCAACAAAGCCTTGATCAATTGCATCTTAGCATGCCACATTGTCAGACCCTACCATATCATTGATCATCTACCAATATATATATATAACCTCTAAGCTCATACGTCTTAGAGAAGGGTGTTAAGTGAAGAATAAATTCTCACCACCAAACTGAAATATATAATCAGTAGCGTTCAACAAATACAGTAGAAAAGAATACAATGTCAGACACGCAATCCATTTACAAGTCCGCTCTGGGTCTGAGCGAAACAACGTGTCCGTCGATCTCCAAATACGTTTGGACGATCATTACCAAATACCTTGCCTTGGAATGTACTGTCCCAATTCAAGATACCAGTCATCATCATCCCAACGATGTGAAAACCTTCGGTCTTCAACCACCGTCTTCTTCTTCAACTCTTGATCGTCGTGATGATTATTCAGAATGGGTTAAACCCGGTCTTTCTGAATAACTCGCGTATTTTGTGATTAAAAATCAAATATTGGAAAATCACACATTATGTCACATTCTGACCCCGAATATTCTTTTAATAACATATTCATATTAAAAGATTTTCATAAATTTTATCAAAGATAAATTAATAAATTAAATCATAAATCTTCCTTAAAAGATTTATTAAAAATTCTAAATTTGATTTAATATCAAAAATCATTTTCAAAGATCATTTATTTTAAAGAATAAATCTTCCTTTTAAACGGGTTAAAGAA
>JASFAX010002494.1:0-45719 GCA_030737875.1 Allium sativum
ACGACAACCCAAAATCTTATTCCACTGTTAATCGGGTTAAAGAACAAGTGTTATTTAAAACACTGTTCATGATAAACCTTAAGACCAATTTCAATTCTATTCCAATTAAATATCAATTAATTGGTATCCTTCATTAAATCTAAATAAAAAGATTTAATCTTTTCTCGACTGGGTTCAAGAAAAGTGTTAATGAAGACACCATTCACGACAAACCCAAAATCACATTTAAAATTAAATACAAGGCTCTGAAAAGAAAATATATCGGCTTATATTCAATATCAAATTCTGGAATCAACAAATACCGTATTGGAATAACGATATATTTATATCTTCCAAATTCCTCCACAATATCCGTATAATCACGGAAACCAATATCAAAATATTCCAAAGATAATTTCGATTCAAATCCATTCCAATTCATAAATTGAAAATTCCGGTTATTTTTAAAACCATTTCAAATCCAATTTTTTTATTTAAAAATATTGGATTTCATAATTCTAGTTCATAACTAGTTCATTTCGATAAAAAAATATTTTTATCTTTTCAAATATGGAATTTTTTATCCCAATTCTTTCCAAATCATTTCTTATGATTTTATACTAATTATTAATATTTTTAATAATTTTACCAAGACCCGTACAGTCGATTTCCATAAACGGCCATCGAACCACACTTACAGCGACCTTTTCCAAATTTGATTTGAACATAATTCCAAATCCAACCATTGGATTTCAAATCTCTAATATTCATTAGAAAGCTCTTTTCGATACGAACCCAACGGTTCTAGTTTTAGGAGAATCCGACGGTCGGATCTCCCGTAATATCCATTCGAAGTCAATGGTCGAAATTCACGAACTACCGCAGCGCGACACGTTCTATTCAAGCCATTATATTATACATATATATAATATATATTATATTTATTTTGTCGATTTCCATTTAGAACATATTTTATAAATTGTTTTTAAATTCGTTTTCAAAACAGTTTCAAGTTCATATTCAGTTTCAAATCAAAATTGAATATTCCATATCATCGATATAAATGATAGTATTTTCAAAACATTAGATTTTGAAATCAATTATCTTTCAATATTCATTATAAAAATGAATAAAATCGATATAAATATCGTTTATGTCAAAAAGGCGTAAATCTAATCAACACGGCTTTATATATTTAAATATTTCTGTGTCCATCCCAAATCGGACATCAAAATCTTATTTTGATTCTTTTCTGAATATTATTTGAAAATAATCGTTATTTTAAAATAATCGTTATTTTAAAATATTCATTCTTTCTGAACTGAAATTAGACACAGTCAATTACCATATAATTTGATAATATGGATTTCATACAATACATGTATACCACAACTGTGATAAATAATCATTCATCATCCAAAGTGCATTCTACACTGTATAAGCATTAAATATAAGTATTTAACGCTTATAACAATCTGTCAACCAATCGATTTACATACAACTAGCTATTAGGATTAGTGTATGTCTAATATCATCCTAATACCCGTGTGGGGTTTCAATCAACAAATAATGAATTTTATTTGTGTCGTTGGGCGATGTGTAAAATTTATCGTCCCAATCCATATCAGTGAAATGGGTGTACATAAACAAATCGTCTGATTTGTAAATGAATATTTATTTTATTCATATCAACGTTAAAAATTATATTTTTAACAATAAAATATTTATTCAATTCATTTACATAATAAAAATAATATTTTTATTGTCCTAACATATTTTAGAAAATTTTGGTGGCATAACGACGCGATATCAAAATTGGGTAATGTCTAGCATTAACCCTCTCCTGATATTGGCTCACGCCATACACCCATAACTATTCTAATCAATTCATTTCACCCAAACAACCAAGTTCAACCAAATAATCTAATTAACCAAGCCAAACAAACATACAAGTCGTCCATGGTCTGTGGACGACGGGGAACAGTTCATATATGCAATTATAAAAATAAATAACTGTATAAGAAAACATAGTGAGGAGTTCTCATCTTCGGGATTCACTCTGCCATTCTTTGTTTCTGAACGGTTCGGGTTTTGTTTTGATTTCAGTCGATACCATCGCCATCTTTTCCCGCTATTAACATTAAAAATCACATTTTATTTCAACGCTATAAAAATCACATTTTCATCCCACTATATATATATATATATATATATATATTAAAAATCAGATTTTTATTTCGCTACATAAATAAAAATCATATTTTTATATTCTCTAATATATAAAAATTCTATTTTTAATCCGCTACTCATATAAAAATTGAATCTTTATTCTCGCTATTTCATGATAAAAATGAAGTTCATATTTTTATATCGATGTTTGCATTATAGAAATCATATTTTTATAACGCTACATATAAAGTAAAAGTTCATATATTTATATCGCTACATATAAAGTAAAGTTCATATTTTTATATCGCTTCATATAAAGTAAAGTTCATATTTTTATATCGCTACATATGAAGTATAGTTCATATTTTTATATCGCTACATATAAAATAAAGTTCATATTTTTATATCGCTACATGTAAAGTAAGGTTCATATTTTTATTTCTTTTTTACTTCTACTTTCTATAAAATAAAAATCATAACTTTAAAACAATGTTCATACAATAAAAATCATATCTTTTCATGATTAAAAATCAAATCTTTTTATGCGTTCTCTTTCAACACAAAAATCATGCTTTTACAATGCTATTTTCTATACAAAGATATATTTTTAAAAATCTATTCTTTTCTAATGTACAAAATCTATTTTTTCTATGTACAAAATCTTTTTTTTTCTGTGTAAAAATCTGTACAAAATCTAATTTTTTTTCATGTGCAAAATCTATTTTTTTCTATGAACAAAATCTATTTTTTTTCTACGAACAAAATCTATTTTTTATATGTACAGAAAACTCACATATTTTCTATCGCCTGGATTTGCTGTTCTGGTTCCAGAATTTGCAAACGAGCCCCAATCTTCACACCATCTTTTTTTCTAACTTAAACGCGCCATTCCGGACAACTTTCGCCTTGTGGTCTTCCTTCCGAAAATGCGCCATTTCGTCGAAAATTGCGAAAAGACAGCATTTGAACAGTATTTGGACAGCAGATTTTGGACGCGTTTTCGCGACAGCTCTGCAATCCAAAATAGGACTATCATATACCAAATCGAAGAGAAAATCGTACTCTTCGAACTTTATACTGTGGAGTTTTGACCATAAATGTAGGGTTTGGGAATTATTGGCGAAATAGTGATAGGGTGTTATTTGCAAAACGGGAATTTTTGTTGAAGAGATTTTGGATTTTTGGGGCCCACGACCAAGGGGAGGGCGGTCAGCAGCGGCGGCAGGCCTGATGGAGCGTGGGGAGGACGCGGCAAGGTGGTGGTGGCGGTGGAGGGGCGCATGGAGGAAAGTTGGGCTGATTTGAGGGTTTTGGGATTTAGAAATTGAATAGAGAGAGAAGGAGGAGGAAGAAGAAGAGGAGGAGGAGATGAGGGGGAGGAGAAGGAGGGTTGCGGCGGCGGAGCTAGAGGGTGGTGGTGGTAGTGATGGGAGGGGGAGCGTGCATTTTTCTTTTTTTTTCTCGTTGGTTTTGACAATGGAAGAGTGGAAGAGAGAGGGAGGGTTAACCAAGTATAATAATATATATATTTAATATAATTTATTTTCAAAAAGTTAGTTTTTCACTCGAAATCCAAATCGAACCCAACAACTGTTGCCCCTAGCTAATTACCCCCATTTCGAACGCAATGGGATATGTCCCGTAAGCCAATTCAACTGTTACAATCTGTTTTCGTTAAATTTAAAATATAAATCAATAGAATGGTCAATATTGATTTTAACGTATATTTTAATTTACCGAGGCCACATACTGACTCTAAAAATTCCAGAAAAATAAATCTAGCTATGTTTAGATGATACGGTCCTAATAAAACTAATTTCATCAAATTTGGAGACCGTTTGAAAAATGGTCATTTTCCAGTCAATTAAATTCAAACTGAATTGACCGAACACGTTTAAATTCACCATGCTCACATATTGATTCCAAAAACTATGAAAATTGGAATCTAGCAATAACTTGACATTTCGGATCCAAAAAAAGTGGTTTCATCGAAAATGAAGGTCGTTTGCAAAATCGCTATTTTTAAGGGCTATATTTCAAAGCGACTATTCTGAATTTTCAACTAAACATAACTTTTTATTCCCGTTATGAAATTTCAATTTTTCGGATTCGTTGGAAGGATATTACCAAGTAGATTCTAATATTTTTGGTTTCGCTAAAATCCTGTTTATTTTGAATCCTGTACATTCATTTAAAATTTGAAATCGAATTTCCAAACTACCGCGCCATTTCCAATTCCTTTTATAATTAAAATATATATTTATATTCTAACTTCGATTCAAATAAATATATACATTCTAATTCTATTCAAAATAAATTTCTCGTCGTTATTATTTAAAATAATTCATTTTAATTATTCAAAATTCATTAAAATTGCTAAAATAAGATTTTTAAATTGGTTCGGAGTTTCTGGGTTATTACAGTTTACACTGAGAAGTCCTGAGCGACTAACTCATTATCATTACTAGATAGTCCTGGGTGGCTATCGAGTTAGTCCTGAGCGACTATCCTATATCATACCGAGAAGTCCTGAGCTATTATCTCATTACCAGTACTAGATAGTCCTGAGCGGCTATCGAAGTAGTCCGGAGTGACTATCCTATATTAGACCTGAGTATCTTCCATCATAGACGTCAAAATTGTTTACTACTGGTATATGATATTTCCATTGCACATGCGGTGTAGCTGAGTCTTGCCAATGTTGATATGAATCCATATGATCATATATGATTTTTCATATATTTCGATGTGATTTACATATATGATTCTTGTTTATGATTTCGTCATGATATTGTGTTTTGATGGCATGTGAGCTATCATATGATTATATGGTTCTTGGTTATAATCTCCTCATGTTATTGTATTTTGATGGCCTATGATCTATTATGTGATTGTGATGTATTAGCAATTTCATAATGAGTCAATTCTTGAATGAAATTCATTTGAATAAGATCATGTCGTCATTTGTATATGTTCCTATATGATAATGCCTCCTTTCTTATGAATGATCATCGAGGATTGAATAATGTTATCCCTCTTTATGTTATTATTATTCAAGTTTAGAGCATGCAAACATTTTATATTCACTATATGGATTTAAACATAGACTGGTCTGTTTATTATTATATAATACTCGGGTCAGACCGAGACATTACAGATTTAGGGACATTAAGGCAAATTGGCAATTTACTGGGCTTAGAGGAGTATAATATCATAGTAAATTATTTATTACCATGTATTGACTACAATGATGTATATATTTTGGAGTGAAATAAGTTAATGTATATAAATTGTTAAATATCATATTTATTATATTTTATCGCTTGTGACTGACTCTGTGATCTCTGTAATTTTGTATATTATGAATTGTTCTATCCTGGACACACATGTGCTATTGTTTTGTACTAATAATGCGTACGTAAGAGTAGGTTGAATTTTTAGAAAATTTTAGTACGTACAAGTGTTAGTCCAAGAAAATTTACACGTGTATACCCCTACAGCCTCATTCTCCATTTTATCTGACAGTACTGCTTAGTAATACTCTTGGATAATATGGGTATAGAGGTGGGGCGTTACACTTGTATTGACCATAAGACATAGATTATCGTTGGAGATTTTCATACTCAATATATAGATATTTTTCTTTCTATCTCCTTCAGATATTACTTTTGAATTCCTTTCTTCTATATAATATTTATCTTTCTCAAAGTTTATTTTATATCCCTTATCGCAAAGTTGACTTATACTTAGTAGGTTGTGTTTTAGATTCTTAACTAATAAAACATCAAAAACAGTAGGAGTTTCAGCATTACTGACAATTCCGATGCCAACAATATATCCTTTAGATTTATCACCGAATTTCACCATTCCACCATCTTCATATACTATATTATTTAGTATTTCTGGATTTCCCGTCATATGCCTCAAACAGCCACTATCCAGTATTCATTTGTCCTTTTTGATTTCCACAATTTATTTGCTAGAATTTGAATTCTCAACAGCCATGTAACACACCAACTTTTGAATTTTCAGTGACCATATAACACAACTTTTCCTGTATTAGACAACATTTCAGTAGATCACTTGAATTTTCAACATAATTGAATGCAGACACTTTCAACATTGATGCAATGTATGAATTGATACTAATGTTAACAATCATTTCAAAATTTTCCATTTAATATTTTAAAAAATCAGATTATGAACTTTTTGAAAAACCTTGCTCTAATACCAATTGTTAGGGAATGCAGATCTTAAGGCAAAACTAACACTAGAGGGGGGAATAGTGTTTTCAAGGAATTTAAGAAAATCTAAAACTTATATGATCTACTATATGAACAAAACACCACAAAGATAATCACGGACACATAATCAAACACGAACACAGAAATAAACAAAAATAAAATGCAGTAAAGGAAAGACACACTAAAGTTTATACTAGTTTGGATTACTCCTACGTCCAGTCCCACACAACGCTGGATTCCATAGAGTTTTATTACTAGATCAATAGCTAAGTACAATCCCCTTGATTTCACGACTACATGGGTCAACACCAATTCCACCACCCTTGATTTCACGACTACAAGGTTAACACCGTTTCTTTCCTTGATTTCAGGGCTACAAGGAACACATCCTTTCCCAAATAATCCCAAATGATTACAACAACCCTATAACTCTTCAATAACACTTCAATTCAAAGAGTAATGAGTAGAGAGTGAGAAGAGAAGAAGTTTTATGTGTTTAGATTAGAAATCGGCAGAGTAGAAGTGTAGAAATCATAAAAATATTAAGTAATAATAGAGGAATAAAAAAGGATGAGGATGGAGAAAAAGAATGGTTAAAAAATTCGAAATCAGCTCCTATTCTAGAACGTTACAAATAGTGAAAAGATGCTTCCTTTGAAAATTGAAAAAGTGACAGTTATATGTCGACGTCCCCTCCTTTGCATGTCGACATACTTATTAAAAAAATATATTTTTTAAACTATTTTTCAAGTGTTTAAACATATATATTATTCTGGAAATTCTTAAATTAAAACATAATGATATAAATTAGTATCATAAAGTAGAAAATCATATGAAATCATAAATATACATTATATAAACATATGTATAAAATTATAAAGTTTAAAACTATATAAATTTAAAAGTATATAACTATATAAATATATAAACTTATAAATTTTGAAACTTAATTTTAAAATCAAAGGTAGGATAGAAAAACTAATTAAAATTAGAATTTGAAAATCAGAATTTGAAAAACAAAATTTGAATTTGAACCTGAAGTGCTATTTAGAGTCTTACATATAAACTAGACTCTATTACTATATTTATCTTGAACTCTTGATTTCTTGATTACTCATGAGTCTTGAATCTTCTCTGAATTCTGAATTTTTTGAATCTCTAAAACTATACAATCTTCAGTGTTAATTCCTGTGTAAATTCTGCATATATATATATATATATATATATATATTCTAGTATATTTTATAATCAGTTAATATTGAAACAAGGTTGTTGTCATCAAAACTCCATTCTCCAACAGAATTCTGATCACGTACGGAAAAATTACGATTTTTAGAAGTTTGTACACATTAAAAGGTCATTGACTTAAATAATTATTTAATTATAAACCTTAGTTTTCTTTCCTTCCCTCTCTTCTTTTCTTCCCTACTTCGAAAGTATCAAACCCGCACAATAACACGGCCATTGATGTGTCTTTTAATCCCAACATCTCCTTCACCTTTCAATTACTTTTCAAACTAAAATCACCAAAATTCTTCTCTCCAAAATCTCTTCTCCTCCATGCGCAAACTTCAATCTCGACACCTCCATTTGATATTCGTTTTCATCCCTCTCGTACGCACCAACAGCAAGGGTGCATCACCAAATCACTTTGAATCTCCTTAAATAATCACCAAGGTGCCAAATTTCATGTTAAACCCAAATACAACCTTGCAAACGCCTAACTCCCTCACAATCAACCTAAGAACAATACCCTCGCTCAAGACAGATATGAAATAGCAAACATAATTTGTTCGAACTCCTCCAAAATATATACAGGATGAAGAGAAATATCCCACAAACTCAAATATATTTGTTCGGCAAATTATAGGATTTGATTTTGGATTTTTAAAATCCACGATATTAGGGTTTAGGGATGTTGAGGGGATATACATATGGTAGAACATATATTACTTTATTAATTTACGAAATCACGCCTAATGTAACAAGTTTAAACTACCACATATAAGCTCTAATCGCGATGAAACCTGTAATCTTATAATAAATTAATATTTCTTACCTGATGGAATTAGTTTCATCACATTCCGAGACTGTTTGTGAAACTTCCTTTTAATTTCTCAATGTGAATCAAGACACGTTTAACTTGCGCACGATCGCAAAATAACTCCAATTGATCTGAAATTGGAAATCTTATAATAATTAATCACTACGGATTTAATAAAATCAGTTTCATTAAAATCCGATATTGTTTGAAAATTGGTTATTCTTAAATTCTATATTAAATCAATACAATATAAATTGATTCCAAAATAAACAAATCTATTGATAATAAATTATTATTACCAAATGTACTCAAATAGAATTTATATAGCTTTAGATAATAAATTTAACTTGATATTAAACTTGACATTTTAAATTCCAAGTTTAGATGATATTCAGTTTATTTAAAATCCCTTTTATTTTATTTATTTATGTAATAAATCGTTATAGTTTATAAACGATTTCCTAGTGATTTTCTGAAAATTTGGTTTGGATATGACGAAAAAATACAATATGAAATCTCTGTTTTTCTCCTTCATTAAAAAATTATAATCCAATAGATCTGAATGTTTCTTGTTTCAACGAATTCCAACTTATATTGAATCATATACGCTCAGTTATAGTGTGTAACGTAAAACTACGAACCATCATAATGTTGCGGGCTTGTTTTATATTAAATTAAATTTATACATTCAAACTTTGTTTAATAAACGAATTTCTTATTATAACTCGAATCTAATCTCAATTAAATCCCTTAAATTATCCAATTCATTCAATATTGCAAATCAACTCATTTTCAACTATTTCGAAATTAAATTTATTATTCCTCTATTTATATTAACCAAATATTCACAATTATTGAATATAAGTCATTTAAATTTCCAAGTCAAATTTTAAAAAATTAGATAAGCTAATTATTTAACCACTAAAAATCCGGATCGTTACATTCCACCCCCCTTAAAAGAATTTTGTATCCGAAATTGCTAAGCAGGAAAGATGTTATAACTCTTCCAACTTCTCTCAACCCATTTGGTTGAGATCATACACTTTATATCTCCTCAACTCTGTTCTTTACAAAACTTTTAGTCCTCATGCCCATACTCAAATTTCCATGATTCATCTCAATTGACCTATCAACAATTTTTGGACACTCAATCATCACATTCATATCTTCAATCCATATGCTCTCCTACATATTTCCACATCTATTCGAATTGATCTTTAATCAATTTCAATATTCTACTTTAAATCTTATTAAACAATTCTGGGTTTTTTATTTCAATTACAATTAACAAGTCGATTTCTTTAGATCAAAATTTTCTTAAAAAAATTCTAACTCTTTTAAATTTTCGGAAAATTTCGCCATCATCTCCTTTGCGCGGCTCAACGGCACAACCAAAACTCGTCCCTCTAAGCCTTCTCTAATCCAAAAGAAAATCAAAAAGCCAAGTGGCCTACCAAATAGGCACATAAAAATATCAAACTCAATTAAACATGTACCTTTGTCGAGCATTCAATTTATTTCCTTCTTTCACTTCATTCACTTTATTCCATACGTGTCTAACATATGCATATACATGTATTTCCAAATTCCATCGATTTCAAATCAATACAACCCTTTGAATTTAACTATATTCAATCTCAATTCATCAATCTAACTCACTTAACCAAGTTAAGTTCTGTCCACAAATTCTATTTACTAATTAACTCCTCTAATCCGTTGTCCTCATCTCAAAATTCAAAATCTCAATTTTATTTTTTGAAAATGAATTTATTTAACTCACATGAGTTCATATTTGTTCAATAATTCAAGTATGGATTTCATTACTGGAAATCCGAATTTCAATCACTCAGATCCCTTTCAATTTTAACTTGTTTTTAATTCAAACAATCTCTTCCTGGAAGGTTTTAAACAACTTAGCCTTTTTAAACCAGGCTTTTCCTTTCAAAACAACTTGTTTATCAATATAATTAAAAAATACCTATGGAAGCAATCCATCACTTAGAAACTCGAAAATGAACACTGGTGATGCAGCCATCATCATCCAGGGTTATTTCGCAGCGACTTAAGTGAGTTTAATACTATATCACTTTCAAAACTCATTCCTAAACACTTCCATTAAGAAGTTACTTCAAAATATCCTTCACAATGCTTGGAAAACATTTCCAAATCTCCCAAGATCTAAAATTTCCATATATTTAATCAAAAATTCATTTACAAACACCTTTCCAAGTTTCCAGAGTTTTAATTCCAATAAATTTACATTTAATCTATCTGATTTTATATATTACGCTTATACGAATTCTGATTGGTTATTTATAACCATCTCAATCATAATCTTATCCAATTATAGTAACAACCAACACATCTAATATATTATCATAATTCCAAGATAAAGATAAATCTTTTCTTTATATCAAAATATACTTTGGTGAAAATTATTTCATTTACCTCTTTTCAAAACATACTATGTCGGTTTATTGTATTTGACTGTCCAGAAACCGATATCGACATTGTGGTGCCCCGCCGTCGACGGGAATATATAAGCCACTCAACAGATAAATCCATACAATATAATTTTTTTTATACAAATCTACAAATACGTTCTCTTATATATACACTCAAACTCAATCTAGGGTATTACTAACCCCATCTTTATTGAGTCACGCCACAAAGCCCAAGGTAATCACTCAACCTTATGTTTAGATACCACTATAATGGCCCGACAAATTCCTGATCGCGATCATCGACATAGACACCATGTCAGCCAACCAAGCATCGAAAATTACTGGATCATTAATAGAAAGAAGTTGGAGGGTGAAAAATAGAAAGAAGGAAAAGTTAGGATAGAAGAAAAAAAGAACACAAAGACCAAAAAATCAAAGCAGATGCAAATCACACAGTGGAACGAATAAAATATATTATATAACATAACTTTTGAAATACAAATTGTACCGTATATAAATACCATCATCATAAAACAACATAACACAACACATCACAATATATCTAATGCTGAAGCCTTCTGCTCCAAGCTCCTCCAAGTATATCTGTAAAATTCCGACTACTTGACTGTCCGAACAAATTTGGGCACTAGGAGTTTAGGGTAGAAAAAAACAAAATAACCTTTGGATCAGTCATGGGACTGGTGTGAGTAAACTCCAATCACTTGATTTACCTTTAAGAATCCTTTTGAAAGAAAAGATAATCGTAAGACCGATCCACACATAAACATGGATGGTTTTTACCTTACGATAAACAAAAATATTTTAATATCAAAACTCTTCTGATATTATAATAGTGTCTAAATCAAATAAATAGGGATCTAGCGGGATGCTTACATTTCACTCTCCACATACATAGTATACAATCACAAACCATAGGGCACTTATTGGAGAATGGATTTCCAACAATGACAAAGGTTTGAAACCACATTCCGATAGTGTATCTCTAGAGAGGAATATACTGGGTTCAACAAGAACATCTTGCAACCTAGCCATATATGATGGGCCACTCTTTCTACTTGAGTGTACCGAATGTATTATCACCAATGGTTGTGATCAACAACCGTTACCAAAAGCATACAACATCGACAGAATAAGAAGTAAATGAACTTTTCTCTAGATTAGGTGATAATACACCCTAATGGGTACGACCCACATAGTTATGCTTCCGCCCGATTTTTGTCATTTCCTGGTTGATAAGGCCTGAGGCTACGTCTTACCTTTATAACACCACAACATCATCCAAGTTGAATGCCACATCATCAGATCCATCAAATCACTAATTGACATCCTTAAAAATACACTGGTTGTTAAGCTAAGAGAAGTTTCCTTCTCTGCCACCAACTATGGTACGTTTAAGGAAATCAATGTACGTGACCATCTGGAAATACTCTATCAGACATCCATCCAGATAAGTTGTCCTGGGACTGGACAAACAAAGGAACCATTCAACCAATCCATCTTTGGCAATTTCTACTTAGGATTAACAGAACATCCCTTGTACTTTACTCTATGTTCAATCATCTTCAACATTGTCTGATTCGTAAAAGAAACATTCAGATAAAAGTGGTTTTCATATAATTAGATCTGATTCTGGTCCCTTTGAAACAATAAATGAATTTGGTCAAAACTTACGGTACTCGGTTATTTAACTATCGAAGAAAACATCCATGCAACCAACGATCCTATTTCCAATTGGAAATTTTACGAGCACCAAACAACACTAAGCCATTTTTAAAATTAATATCTAAACAATTTATTCGTTTACCAATTTTCTCTTCAGTATCTTTACCCATATATTCTTCAAAAACCCGTTTGACCTCTTACGATTCTTGGAAAAACATTTCAAAATATCATAAATTCTTTATTTTCTATATTCTAGAAAATATCCCTTATCGCGGTTAGAAAACATTTCCATATATTCACAGGCTCTAATTTTCTATATTCAAATAATATACATTATTAACAATGGGAAACATTTCCATATATTCACATTTCTTTTTTTCTCATAAACAAATCATTTTATTTTCTATGCTCAGAAAACACCTTTGATAATATTTAGAAAACATTCCGAAAACTCATTACTAGGATTTAAACAAATGTCGTATAAACCATCGCTTCGACAATTTCAATATTTACACGGATTAACTCACCACACTTAATCCAACCCTCGCTATCCAACTTTAACTATTCTTTAGTCAACAATAAAGTTAATCAAGTTGGGTGTAATTACCTCTCAGACCTTAACTGAACAATATTTTTAACTTCGAAATGGACAAAGCTCACAACTTTAACCTTTAACCAATATTGCTTACGTAACTCTCAGATTCTGTTTAAGAATCGTCTTCTTTTACGGAAATCATCGATCATAACAATAGCATTATAACCAATGATCCTAAATATTAAGTTTGAAATATACATTTATATTCATCAATTTGAATAAATAATAATTAAATAAATAAATGAATAATTGATTAATCTTTATTAAAACTGAAGGTAAATGGTACGTTCCTGAATTTGACATAGTCGAATTTCAATGTATAACTCTCTTTCGAATAATTTTTATTCGGTTAACATTCTGAACTTTGGAATAAATTTACCGTTTCAGGTGGACTAAATTTCCACTTTCATTCTAAATTCACATTTGAATTTATCACTTCCAAACCCTTAACAATTTCTTTTATAGCCATTCCAATCTGCAAAACGTTTGCTTTTAAACCAATATCCACTTTAAAATGTGAATATTATTCATTTATAGAAATCTGGACTCGTTTTATCAAATCAATCTTGGTTTGATATGTAAATATCATTACAGGCTCAAATCCCACTTATCGAGTCACTTTATGCACTCACATTTCACATCCCGCTTCATTTTCAGCCTCATTCACATGTCAACCTTCTAGTCGATTTAACTAACAAGTTTATAAACTTATATTGACTTTACATTCGATTATAAAATATCGGTTTCAATGGAAATATTAATTATATTGTCAACTTCCGAATTTTATAATATATAATTTGTGAAAATAAATTATTTTTATAAAATTCGACATAGTCGAGTTACAATTATAAATCTTTATGGATTCATTTCAGTCCCATTTACATTCCGAACATCGGAATAAATTTCTTAGTTTCCTTTTGAAACTATTTCCATTTTCCCTTTAAATTCATTCTTGAATTTACATTCCCAAATTATCCAATGACAATTATTTCACTTCATTTATAAACATCGTTTATAAATTAAACTACTTGTTTTTATTACTAAAACAAGTTATTATTTCCTAACCTATTCGAAAATTCAATTTTTATTTTAGGAAAATATATTTCCTTTTTAAAACCCAAATTCATTTTCCCTTCATTAGAATTTATTTTTATGGTATTTAAATTCCAATATTTAGGTCCAGTGTTATTCAAGCGTCCAAATCACACAACAATCTATCCAATTTATTCAACATGTCACACACACACACACACACACACATATATATATATATATATATATATATATATGAACAAACAATAATAAATTTAATGAATCTGGTTGGACCCTCCAACATGTTTTTCCTATATCCACATATGTTAGACAATATAAGTAACACCAATCTCACTTCAAGGTGGGATATCGCAGTATAGAAGGTCATCTACTATTATGTGGGGCGCATAGGGTCTCATCCGCTAAAATGTGCGGGAATATCCAACTACCAACCTTAAATATAACTAATATATATTATAGCAACAATTGATAATAATATATTAATTCATCCAAACAATTAGCACATAACATTCGATCATCATTAATCAACTCTAAAATACATTTATAAAATTATAAATTGGACAGAGTTAGTGAGTTTAATCACTTTGGTCGTTTATCGTCGAATAACGATAAACCGCCAATTAAAAGAATCAAGTGTTTCAGCTTGCCAGAAAATTCCACGAGCTCCAAATTGCTCCAAACTAGATCTAATACGTAGTATCTGTTGATACGGTTTTAATAAAATTTGTTTCGTTGAATTTTGATTATGTACGTAAAAGTTACGATTTTTAGAAGTTTGTACACATTAAAAAGTCATTAACTTAAATAATAATTTAATTATAAACCTTAATCTTCTTTCCCTCCCTCTAATCATTTCTTCTCCACTTCGACGGTATCAAAACCGTGCAGTAACATGGTCATTGTCATGTCCTTTAATCCCAACATCTCCTCCTCTCCATTATTTTTCAAACTAAAATCACCAAAATTCTTCTCTCTATAATCTCTTCGCCTCTATATCCAAAATTTCAATCTCGACACCCACATATGAAATCCGTTTCTAGCCCTCTCGTACGCTCCAACAGCAAAGGTGTGTCACCAAATCACTTCGAATCCCCTCAAAAAATCACAAAAGCGCCATATTTCATGTTAAACCTAAATACTACCTTGCAAACACCTAACTCCCTTACAATCAACCCTAGAACAAAACCCTAGCGCATGACATATATGAAACAGCGAACATAATTTGTTCGAACTCCTTCAAAATGTATATATAAGGATGAAGAGAAACATCCCACGAACTCAAATATTTTTTTTATGCAAATTATAGGATTTTATTTTATTTAATTTGGATTTTTAAAATCCACGATTTTGTTTGTTGTATATTTCTCAATGGCGGCTTGAAATGTTTGACCACCGAAATGAATGAATTAGGGCTTAGAGAGGTTGAGGGGATATATATATATATATGGTAGAATATATATTATTTTATTAATTTACGAAAATTAAGCTTAAAGTAACATGTTTGAATTGCCACATATGTGCTCCAATCGCAATGAAACTTGTAATCTTATAATAACTTAATATTTCAGACACGATGGAACTGGTTCCATCAAATTCCAAGATTATTTGTAAAACTTCCTATTAATTTCTCAACGTGAATCAATACGCGTTTAAATTGCACACTATCACCAACAAAATCCAATTGATCAGAATATGAAAATCTTACAATATTTAATTACTATAGATTTAATAAAATTAGTTTTGGTAAAATCCAATATCGTTTGAAAATTGTTATTCTTAAATTCCATATTAAATCGATATAATATAAATTGATTCCTAAAAAACAAATCTTTTGATAATAAATTATTATCATATATACTCAAACATAATTTATATAGCTTCAGATTATAAATTTAACTTGATATTAAAATTGACATTTTAAACTCCAAGTTTAAATGATATTCAATTTATTTAAAATCCTTTTTATTTTATTTATTTAATAAATCGTTATGGTGTATAAATGGTTCCATAGCGATTTTCTGAAAATTTAACTTGGACGTAACTAAAAATCTACAATATGACATCTCAATTTTTCTCTTTCATTAGAATATTATAATCCTATAGATTTGAACGTTTATTATTTTAACGAATTTCACACAGTTAAAGTTCAAAACATAAAACTTTGAACTACCACGATGTTGCGGGCTCGTTTTTAATTAAATTAAATTTATACGTTCAAACTTTGTTTAATAAACGAATTTATTATTATAACTCAAATCTAAACTCAATTAAATTTCTTAAATTATCCAAATCAGACAATATTGCAAATTTAACTCATTTTCACTATTTCAGAATTAAATTTATTATTCCTCTATTTACATTAATTTAATATTCATAATAATTGAATATAAGTCATTTAAATTTCCAAGTCAACTTTTAAATAATTGAATAAACCAATTTTTCAACCACTAAAAACCCGAGTGGTTGGAACAAATTTATCTAAGAAGTTCTATTTTATTAGATTATGAAATATTCGTTATGTGAAATCTTTTAATTTTATACGAGGTTTTATTACTAAAATTATTGTTGTACACTATATATATACATGAATATTTTTATTTTGATGTTTGATATATTCTTGTAATGATGGTGGACATATTATTATTATTGTGGTCGTTATTATTATTTGGAATTATATTAATTTCAAGATTTGTTTGGGACCTTGATTGTGATTTTCATTCTATAATCTTTATTTATTTTATTTACTTTGGATATTTATTTATTATATTTACTTTGGTTAGTTTATTAATTTTCATATATTTTTAAATGAATTTCAAGATTATGAATGATTCAATGTGTACATTGAGTTGGTATGATCTAAATATGACATAATGATGACATTTTTAGTATGATAATACTTGTAATCTATGTAACAAGAAATTTCAATAAACAGTTAGGTGAAACCGTCTGGTATCGAACTTTCGATATCACCTTCCTGATTATTCGATGGACTTATTATATAGAGTATTAAAGGGTAAGTGTAGTGTACGAGCACTAAATAAACAGACTAGTAAACGCGATGGTATGGGACACCCGTGGATTATTTGTGTGGTTATCTTTTGATCGTGTATAATAATTAATATGAGGATTTATGGTGTGGTGCTGGTGCGGTGAATACATATATATACAGCAGTAATTTATCGATCTACGATTATATTTATCCATCCATCGGTTATATATTATATACAGTACATTGGAATAAATATTATGTAATATATCAGTAATTGCATAGTATCGCGCGCTGCTATGCACCTATATTATATGATGTATATGAGTGGATTTATTTAGTAGTACCGGACTATCACTGACCAGATTTCTATATGTTGCGAGAGCAAGCTAGAATGACCAGTATCCATCTTGGTGACCTAATCATGGGGTCGCTCCCCGGATCTGTGACATAGTAGTATATTTTTATTATTATTTGTATATGTAGTGCCCCTAGTGTCATCTAGGATAACAATTGGTTACCACGGGGAGAAATGTGGGTATCGTGATTGTAGGTGTTACGTGTTGACATATAAATGGTGGATCATTTTCATGATACTAGTTGGTGAGAGGTAGTGGTAACTTATGGCTATAGAGAGGTTAGTGTGGAGTCTCCTAGAGCATATGCTCTCGTCAGTCTCCCTTTCTAGCTTTGTTTTAGTGTATAGTCAGTAAAAAGTATCCTGAGTATGATCCATCCCCATTTTCCTTTATAGGCATATGTCACCTAATATGCTATTGGGTGTATCGCCACAATATTAATTTTCTATATTGTATTATGATATTTGTAGTATCGCCATGTATTGTTTATGATATTCGGAATATTTGAGATTTTTATGGCTTTTTATATCTCCATTGACATTTATTTTTATTTTATGTGAGTTTAGTGTATTGACATTTTGTTTGTTAGATGTGGAGGATAATATATTTGCAACGATAAAGTGTTAATTAGGTTTATTTGATTATAAGAACGTTTACACATGTAAATTCTTTTATTGATGATTTGAGATTGAATCGAGTATTACTGGATTCATATGATTTCCTTATTTCCATTGATTCCACGATTTCTATTTTGATGGATGTTTGAATGATGATATTATGAAATTGGTTTGATATGAGATTTGTTTGTATTATTCATTATACCCAAATGCACTGTGTGTTATTTGCATTAGGAGTAGATATAGGCTAACCAAATTATTATTTATTTGATACTTGGTTTAGTTAGAGAAGTTACAGGCTCAGGGATATTGTAACTAACCCAAAATTTTAACAATAGATTAGTTATTTAATTAGAGATCACAAATAGAAATTTCTGCAAATAATGGAATTTAACCATGAAACATTAGCTGTTGCATTCGTCTTGGAATTATGGTCAACTTTCATGTTTGAAGCTTCACGAACGGAGTCTGTATGAAAAAGTTATGGATGAAATACGATAAACGGACGAAAATAAATAAAATGGAATATTATATATAGTAATTAATAAGCCCCCTAGCCATCTCAATGCCAAGTTGACAAAGCGATCGGCCTGGACGGTCGACCTCTGGCTGCGACTGCTTAGTCGAGCCAAGCAGTGACGGCTAGGGTTTGAGCTACTTAAAATATATTTAAATGGACGGATGTTTAGTTAATCAAATGTAATGGTTCATGGCCAATTCCACTCCTATAAATAAAGGGGTAAGGCATCATTCTTTTCCACACAAATCTATAGGCCGCAACGAAGCTCTGCCATTACCTTTTCTCTTCAAATCAATTTCTTAATCAAAATATATATTCATATATAATCAATCAAATATAAATCATTCATATTTGAAAGTGGTTACCAAATTTAAATGGAAAAGGGTGTGAATTGACATCTAAGTTATTCTTCATCGGATCCTCCCCTCTTTTCCTATTTTGTTGTAAATATACAGATCTAAAAGTATCCCCTTTTCAGAATAATTGTACATCAGTAAGAATATAGGAATTGTAGGCCTAAAAGATTATTCAGCTTTCAGATTTGAATGCTTTTAGGTGGGCGGAAAATTTGCATACAAAGTTATATAGCCTATTTATCTTGTTTGAATCAGATCTCAAAATATATGTCAAAGATTATCAGTTCTATTTATAATATTATTAAATCTGAAATGACATATGCCAGATCTGCGAATGAATGTTGTTAGAAACCTGAAAATATAGGTTTGTGGTTATGAATAATATTACTTGTAGGCTTAATTTATTGTTTATACATATTGCCTATAATTATGTTTGAAAATATATTGTGGTTGTTGCAAAACATAGCATATCTAAAAGTCAGTCCCATTAAACACCGTTTAGATGTAGTTATATTCCAAATCTCTAGTTTCAGTGTTAGATAGTAAATTATATAATTTTGATTGAAAAGAAATAAACCTGTTTGTGTTCAATATTATTTCCCTTTTTTATATAAAAACTCATTATTTTGAAACCCACAAGAAGTATGGCAAAATATTAAAAATGGAAAAGTTGTGTAAATTTATGTATAAGTATACATATTTATGCGTAGTTTGTATCAACTATTCCAAAATACACATAAATAAATATTTCTTGTTGTTTGAAATATGTCTATTCCAATTATTAGGCATGATTTACAATAATTGTAGCTAACCGTCTATTTGTAAGATTTGGAACGTTATGGAGAGATTGAATACAAAAAGGAATGTCTGGTTATTAGTTGAACCAAATTAACAAACTTAACGATAGTAATAAAAAAAGAAGATAACTACGTTAACAGCGCCAAAATATAAGTATAAATAAATAAATACATATTATCCATCTGAATTTACATAAACGACAAAATATACATTATATTGAATGTTTGAAAAGTCTTCATTTTATGGAACTATACATGTAAATGTAATTCATATTAAATTAATATATTTATGGCGACCATTATAGCAGTTAATACAATTGACTGCTATAAACAAGGACACAAATAAATAAAAGCCAATGTTACCGACATTGATTTGGGGAAAGTAAATTTAATTAGGTAATTAAGCCTAAAGGTTACAATTTCGAAGTTGTTTAGGATTAATGTTTTACGCTCCAATTAGGAAATTTAATATGTAACTGCATTAAGACATGAGGTTAAGCTCAACTTGTGGCAGAAGTCTGCTCGGAACCGACCGACAAATCCAACATCCACAAGTGATCAGCTTAATTTGAGCAGTCTAGTGCAAATATAAATATAAATATATATAACAGGCAATAAATAACTAAATAAAATTAGTAATGTCTATTGGGGTAAAACAAATAGATATTTCGGGACTAATAAGATTAGAATAATTCGTTAATGTCTTAGGAAGATTATGACTGTCAAGCTCATAAATGACATTAACTATAATCAATGGAAATAAAAGGAAATTAAAGATTTGATTGTTGCCTTAGGAAAATATGACTGTTATGGTTATAAATGGCTAAAAACATATAAACAGAAATTAATGAAATAAAAGGGGATTTACGGGGATTGACTGTCATTTAAATTTCTAAATCCAATAAGGAAAAATAATAAATCAAATATCCTAGTATAAGGAGAATATAACTTCCCTTATTTATACAAGTTAATATAGAACTTATAATTAAAAGTTAGAATTGGACTGGTAGGTTAATAATGTGAAACATTATTAACCATAGGAACCCGTGATGATAATTAACCGTGTGCGTATGGTATTTCCATTAAGAGGCACTAAATGGGAATTACTCAATAACATAGCATGTTTTATCCTCATAAGGAGAAGTATTAAAGGTTAATTAGGTATGAACTAAATAATCTTCGTGTATTGTCTTCTTCCTTGGACTTAAGTGGCTTAGGTCGAGAAGTCCACCTGGGAGTAGGTCTTCCAGTCTTAGGGTCTTAAATAGGGGGTGTATGTGAGGCCTACCCAAACCTGGAAATTTAAAAATGTTCGGTATGGTCATTCCATAGGTCTTTACAGGAAGTGGTAAGCGAATAAGAAGATTATCCAATAAGGTCGGCTTGATGGTAAAGCGAAACACCCTCTCCTACCTTATACGGGTTATGGGGTATATGTGTAAATGACGGAAGCCTTAACTAGTAGGGCCCTGTAGCTAGTGCCCTCTAGTTTATGTTGACGTTGGAAAAAATCATCGGGAATTATTAAGGGCCAACAGGTCAGCCTAGTGTCTTAAACGATCATTAGAATCCATCTTATATATCATTCGATAGTGAGGCGTTAAGTGAATAAGAATATGTGTATGTGAATAAGTAAACTCCGTAATTACGAGTCCACTCTCGATTAAATAATCATCCATGTTCTGGTATAAAGGCTTCATAAATGTATGCGTAAATGTTCTATCTCGGTATCGATATTTGGCAATACTACCTTGGGAAGGGTAGTTAGAGTTGGCGTAAATATTTACAAGGTTAGGTTAGAATCATTAAACTTGGTAGGCATACATCTTGGGCTGAAACAAACGGGATACATCTATTATTATAATTTGTGTTGTGCATTTCTTGTTCACCAGAATCTTGTTGTTATGACCCCCTCCTCATTACAACCCCCCAGGTTTTCTATAGAAAGTTGGGTTCTCACAAGTGTTTAAGTTTGGCTTTCGGTTCTCGTTCTCTCTCATGCTTGGTATTGGCAAAGTGGCTTACTTTAAAAAGGTAGTTACTTGAGTTAATACTAGTTTATCCTATTTTGTTTCCACTGTAAGTTATTTTATTGTACTCTGATTATGCTCATGCTCATTTATTTGTGGGTACCGTATATACACGCTCCATGCCTGGATGTGTTCAAGTTTCGATTTTTGTCAAAATTTAGGCTTAGAAAATGTAGGGTGTTACATTTGGTATTAGAGCATAGGTTCGACGATAAGAGGAATTAGTTAAATTAGGACTGGTTAGAGAACGTAATTCGATTTTCTTTTCCATTTTCCTTCATCTTTCTTACTCGACTTTAATTTATTTCGGCAATGAATTAGTATTGGGCCTAAATCTATAAATGGGCTTTCAGCAACTTAGAGTTGAAATATGTTGAGTTCAGATTTCTATCCAATCATGTCTTACCCCACAGTACATTGGCGATCTATTCGTGAAGAGCATGAGGACGACATATGGTGGAGTCCGTTGGTTCGAGTTTGGAGACCGGACAAAGATCTAGCTACAACTGAGATAGTCGCGACTCCTGGTTTGATTTTGTTGGTAGTTCCGGTTAAAGAACTTTGCTTGACCCAAAACAGGAGAGTTCTCATTAGTATGCCGTATTTATTCGGAAATGTAATTACGAGGTAAATCCATTCGATGCTTCGTTAAAATTCTAAATATTCCTTTATTGAAAATATTCGTTTGAGTTCTTAGCCTTGTATTCGAGGGAATAATGTTTTTTTTTAAACTATTTGGAAAAATAAAATGGATTGTGAAAGTTTTGAAAATACGGTTTTCGAAAAATAGTTTTATAAAATATGGTTTTAAAATTTTAATCTATTTATGTTTCAGAATTGTTGGGGCTTTGTGTAATTTTAATAAATATATCTGATTGGAAGGAAGAAGACAATTGGAAATGACAATGAATATGCCACTAAACTTAAATAATAAAAACTCATTCCTTGTGATTTCTAGTATTCCACCCCTTTTTTATATATATTAGATGATTTATTAAAATTATTGCAGTTAATTCTTAAGATTTTAATGTTACGACATTTTTGAATGCGAAGAGGTTTTTCATTTTGTAATATAAATAATAATAATAACAGCGACAATGAATTGGATTTATAAATACAAAACCGTTAGCATATAATAAATTCCATTTTTTTGAAAAGTTCTAAATTTTCCTTCGAAATAGGAAAATCCATCATCTAGATTTTGGGGTATTTGATTTCGAATCATTTAATTGTATGTCAGCTAGTTAAGGGGAAAATCCGTTTTAATTTTTATTTCGGAATTCTAGTTGATTTTCTATATTAAACTCATTCGTTTGGTGGTCACATCTGTTCGGAGGTAGGGAAAAAGGCATTGGAAATTAGATTTCTCGACTTGACAAGTGTTGGAAGTCGACGCGAGAATTCGGTTGGGTTCGGAAGTCATTTTGACGTAATTGGAATTTTATTTTAATTTTTATATAATTTATTCGGGATGCACCCTTTTGGGGGCAAGTGGTCGACCGCCCTTCGTGGGCAAGGTCGACCGCTCCCCAGAGGGGGACGCGGCCTGTTCCCGACTTGATTCAGATGAAACAATATATATATATATATATATATATATATATATATATATTGTTCCAGCCGACGTCTCCATCCCTAAACCCTATTTCCCGCAAACCCAAAACCCTCCTCCATTTCCAAGCCCCAATCCGAGCAACCTCCGCTCTGTTTCGTCCCTAATTACCACTAAAATCCTTCTCGTGCAGATCTCTACCTAATTATACTCCAGATCTGTAATTTCATTCACTCAATTCTTCGGTTCCTCCATGGAACCTCCTCGTAATGTCGCGACTCAGCACCCCGACCTCACACCTCAGGAAGCCGCATAGCTAGACCGCGATGAGGAGAAGATTAAACGCTACTTGACCACCGCCAATTATGATTTTCATTTTGATCGACCGGTGAAGTTCGCCAATTTCACCACTTTTGGTTTGGAGGAGCTTTTCGTCGCCGCTGGCCTAGCACTGATCCTGCGGTTTAACACTTTCGAGCACGAGTTGTATCTGCACTACGTCGTCTATTTGATGCCCAGATGGATGTTGACATCAATGCCGAGTCTTGCATCATCTGATCTGATGTTATGGGCACCCGTATTGAGTTCATCGACGATGACTAAGCAAAGATTTTTGGCATCTTGGCTGTCGGAGCCGAGTTTGATGCTATCGAGATGGAGGACCCTCGGATTCTTTAGCGTATCTTCCTTGAGGCCCCCGGAGCCTGGACCACCGCCAATCTGTGACCTATCGCCCGTGTAGTTGTGCGTATCTTACAACATAACATCATCTCGACGGGAAGCTTGGAGCAGATTTATCCTTCTGTTCGCCGCACCGCTTATGCTATTCTTGGCAGTATAGCCGTCAATTGGGTGCACATGCTTATGACTAAATCATGAGCCTTTCACGGGCACCCCACGGAGCCATTTTCCTTATAGTCATCTTCTTACCGGTGTCTTTCGACACTTTCAGGTGAGACTTACTAAGGAGATGGAGGTGAAAAAGGCACCAACCTCCATTAGTCGTGCCGCTCTCCATAAGATGGTCATTCAGCTACCCGATGCTCTTGTCCCCGCACCGCCCGCTCCGGCTCAGCATCCCCATCAGCCTGGCTAGGAAAGCTTAGAGCTCGTTACCCTTTGCAACATCCAGGATGAGCTCCGAGAGGTCCGTGAGGAGCAGTGTTGACAGGCGTGTGAGATTGGTTGCATCTTGGCCATACTATGTTCTGGCATGGACATGGTAATGGATCAGGTTTCAGCCGTGGTGCTCGACCAGCCTATAGCGGGTAGTCGTTGTTAGTTTATGCCTTGCGCATATTGTATCTTATATTGTGTGTTTCCCTTTCCAGCATTTTTATCTTTGTTGTTGTAGTGTTTGTAACTGCTAATATTGTATAAATCGCACGACTTTGGTTAATGGGATTTCTATTTTTGGAAACGTTTGTGTTGGTCACACGTATCTATTTGAATGATGTCTCATTTTCTTATCTAAACTAGCATTTGTCCTAGAGCTGGAAAGAATAGAATTCTGTGTTGGGTAAATTTTAGCAAAGAATCAGTTTTGCGTTATTTTCGTCATGGGTATAAATAAATAAATCATTGTTCCTTGTTAAGCTAAAATTTATTTTGGTCTTTTTGTGCGTGAATTCAATTTTTGCATTTTCTTCGCGACTGACTTCCTATTTCGCCGACATGTGTCTTGAATCGTCTAAGTTTCCGCAAAATACATTTTCTTTAACGTTAGTAAAATGTTGTTTGAAAAAGAAAACTTTTATCATTTTTATATTTTTACTGATTTACTTTCTTCTATTTCCATTCGTGTGGAAACACAAAATTTGGATACGGCAATTTGTGCATATTTAAATGACTTTTTTACATTAAAATGGATGGTTTGAATGGCGCAAAGTGCACGTTATCGAAATTTTGATTTTTCATACAAATGTCATGTGGGAAGTAAAACAGTACCGAAAGGAAATTTTCAAAATAAACATAAGAAGATTTCAACGAAAATTTATTTTTGTGAAAATTTTTCATTTTTGGTCACATGAATAGCGTGAGGAAGATGTTTGTGTGGTTTGTGTGCATGTTTTAGTGGTGCAATAGGACCGACGATACGATAAAAACGACAATAGAAACAAGGTAAAGACTATTTAAGCCTTCGAAACGTTATTTCCATACTTTGTCAAGTTATTAATTAACTCGTTTTACATTTTAAAGCTTGTTTTAAGCCTCCTTTACAGCCTACAGATGGAAATTTTTGGAATATTTTGGGTAAATGAGGTGAAAATTCCACTATAGGGGCAGAAATGGAATACTAATAAGAGGAGGAAACATTAGAATTCTTCGCTTTGATTTCCTTTTTCGGTTTAGGAAAAGTTAAATAAGAAACGATTAGATGCGTTGACGTTTTAGATGGCAGAGTTTGGATGCAAAATTGGTTGCTTCACACTTCTATTCATAGTTGTGTGAGGGTTATGGATGAAAAAAGAATTTTCGAAATTTGCATTCATGTAGAATTACCAGTATATTTAGGATGTTTTGCATCACGTTTTCAAAAGTGTTTTAAAATTTTAATGCATACACAAAGAGGACCCGATTTAGAATCATCTTGCATACACGTTTCATGGTTGAAATGCATTATGTAAACTATGCACATATACACATAATTGTAAAGTGAATGTACAAAAATTTGTTGTATAGGATAGGACAGAAGGTGTCGGAATTTCGGGACGAAATACCTTTAAAGGAGGTGAGCATGTAATAACCCGAAATTTTGACACTATATTAGTTATTTAATTAGAACTCAAAAACAGTAATTTCTGCAAACAATGGAATTTGACCATGAAACTTTAGTTGTTCCGTTTGTCTCGTAATTTTGGTCAACTTTCTTGTTTGGAGCTTCACGAACGAAGTCCGTATGAAAAAGTTACGGATGAAATACGATAAACGGACGGAATAAATAAAACGGAATAATATATGTAGTAATTAATAATTGCCCTAGCCACCTCACTGCCAAGTCGACCAAGCGGTCGATCGGGGAGGTCGACCGTTGGCTGCGACCACTTGGTCGACCCAGGCAGTGACGATTAGGGTTTTGGCTATATAAAATATATATAAACAGACGGATGTTTATTTAATCAAATCTAACAGTTCATGGACAATTCCCCTCCTATAAATAAAGGGGTAAGGCCTCGTTTTTTTTTCCACATAAATTTCTAGATAGCAGCGAAACTCTACCATTTCCCTTTCTCTTCAAATCAATTTCTTAATCAAAAATTTATTCATATACAATCAATCAAATATAAATCACTCAGATTTGAAAGAGATAATCAGATTTAAATAGAAAAGGGTGTGAATTGTCGTCTAAGCTATTCTTCATTTGATCCTCCCCTCTTTTCTTATTTTATTACAAATCTACAGATCTGAAAGTATCCCCTTTTCAGAATAATTGTAGATCTGTAAGAATTTAGTAATTATAGGCCTAAAAGATTATTCAGATTTGGATGCTTTTATGTAAATGGTAAATTAACATACAAAGTTATAATAGCCTATTATCTCATTTGAATTAGATCTCAAAATATATGCCTAATATTATCAGATCTGTATATAATATTAGTAAATTTCAAATGACACCTGTCAGATCTACTTATGAATGTTATAAGAAACCTAAAAATATAGATTTATCGTTATGAATAATATTATTTGTAGGCTTAATTTATTATTTATACATATTTCTTACAATTATGTTTGAAAATATATTGTGGTTGTTGCAAAACACTGTAGAATTGGAAATCAATCCCATTCAACACCGTTTAGATGTAGTTATATTCCAGATCTCTAGTTTCAGTGTTAAATAGAAAATTATGTAATTTTGATTGAAAATACATAAACCCGTTTGTGTTCAATATTGTTTGGGGTTTTGGCTTAATTGTTGTAAATATGCAGTTTCCCTCTTTTTTTAAAAAAGACATTATTTTGAAACCCACAAGAAGTATGACAAAAGATTGAAAAAGGGAAAACTTGTGTAAATTTACGTATAAATATAAATACATATATTTCTGCGTAGTTTCCATCAACTATTTCAAAATACACATAAATATATATTTCTTGTGGTTTGAAATATGTTTATCCCAATAATCAGGCATGATTTACAATAGCTGTAGCTAACGGTCTTTTTGTAAGATTTGGAACCTTATGACAAGATTAAATGTAACACCCCACGTCCGTTAATGTCACTCACAAAGGGAATGCATTAAGTTTCGTGAAGCGTTATACGTAAACAGAAACAGAAATATTACTAGACATATATAAAAGGATACTAGAATTAAAAACTTTATTAATCGTAAAGCATCGTGGCTCAAAAACATCACATTTCTGAAATACACAAAAACCATTACATCGTAAAAACTACTATCTTGTACTTTAAAACATCAGAGTACATAAAAGAAGCAAAATTCCCAGAAATAAAACATAGCCATAGTAGCAAGGATAGGAGCTTGAGCCATACATCTAAGCAGCTCCGGCAAAACGAAAGCAGAATCAGGGTCAAGCCTGAGTATTCCCGCCCTGAGAACCATTGGGGGGAACGGAAGAAAGAAGAGGAAACAAACAGGGCCAGATATAAAGTCTGGCGAGTCCAGTAACTTTTAGGAAGTAAATAAGTAAAAGTAGCATGACAAGCATATAAAGTGGATAAGAAGGATAACACCATAAAAGGTACGTATGACAAGGTAACATGATAGAGTGTATATGCTTTTCTAAAGATTACTCTGCACTAATACTAGTATAACCAGAAATGATATGATCCCAACAACTATAAGATGGTAGATTTAGGCATACGTCCAGATGTATCCAAACCACTACCCTAATCGATCAGCTCCCTACTCCGCGTAGATACTCTGTGTCGGCCCCACCATAGGATGTATCACATCCTATAGTGGCAACCCTTCGTTGATATGCATAGCCATATCTACAGGTGTCACGGTCCTCTTAGCCCCCTCTACTCGGCCCATGCACGAACATGTCCCCGTCGGTTTGCGCCGCCCACACCGTCCTCCTCGTTTGGATCTTTTACAATCGGTCCAGTAAGCATGCCCCAACTCCGACCTAGTTTGGAGTACTCGTTTGATACCTATTAAGGGTTACTGACTTAAATGGGTCCCACACAATATGATACAAGCTCTCCCCCTTCTCTTGTATCCCCACTAGGATTTCCATCGGTTATGTATACCACTAGGTGTCTTTAATTACACAACCCTATCATTTCTACAAGTTATGCTTACCCTAAAAAAGGTGTCTTTAATTACGTAACTCTGGTATTTCCATCGGTTATGTATACCACTAGGTGTCTTTAATTACATAACCCTATCAGGTTAACTTTGTGGGCCCATATGTAAATATTACCCACCCTTTCAGATTTACTTAACCCACCCACTGTTCAACCAAGTTTACTTAACCCTAACTTAAGTTTATATTCATACAATTCCCTATGGGTTCAACTAGGTTAAGCATTCAAGGTTTATTACCATATTTTCGTTTATGGTTACAGTGTGCTAGACCGCCCACATTAAGCCTACCATTTGTGGATGCTGGACATGTCGGGCGGGTCCTTGCAGACTTATTCCACAAATCGGGCTTAACCTCGTGTCTTAGCACATCTCGTATTTGTGCACCTAGACCTTCCACATTAGATTTACCACTTGTGATTGCTGGATATGCCAAGCGGTTCCGGTCAGACTTCCACCATAAGTGTAATCTAACATCTTGTCTAGGTGCAATTACAGTTTCTAATTACTGTAATCCTATGCATTTCTTTATTAGCCAATTTTACCTATGTCGTTATAGGTTATAGGTTTCATGCCCCTTTTCCCCAAATATGCTCACAGTGAATTATATGTCCAAATTCATATACATATACATTATTCAAATTATGCATGTTTTCACCTTTTTACCAATTATGCCCAAATTCCCAATTCACAAGATATGCCCAATTTCAATGTTTTTCCCATCGTTCCCAAACTAACATAATCGCATAATTAAGTGGCATGCCTAGGCTCGATAGTAGCCTAGCTATATAAAATAAAAAGGGAAAGAGTGAAGGGAAGATGGCAGAGATGATTATTCTAATAGAATTGACATAAACTTATGATGGCATAATGATAAGATGGACATATAAGCACATATCAGTGAACTTATGATAGTAAAACAGGTTCTAACATAGTAGGGATGTCATAATAGGCTTGGTTAGATCTAAATAAGGATTTAGATGTCCAACTAATGACAGATCCAAATTAACCTCAAACATATAGGTACAAGATGATCTAAATAGGTTAGATCTATAATCAAAAGTAGATCTGACATGATAAAGATTTAGATCTAAGTCATAGTAATTCAAAATATCATAGGTTCACAAATTACAATAGATCTGATATGATTCAGTCACAGGAATAGATCCAAATTACAGTCATATCATGTTTTACTTTTAACCATTTAAATCTATAAGTAACTTAAAACTCACAATGTTTAGATCTAAAGAAACAGAAGGAGAAAAGAAGTTGATGAATCTCAGATCTACACTTGAATCCCTAAATTTGATTGCAGAAGAAGAAGAAAGAGTTTTGATTCAGTCCAGGCACTAGCAGCACTTAGGCCTCCATTGATTTTAAGTGTGAGAAAATCAGAAAATGAAACCGTATATATAGCTGTCAGCCCCAGAATTCGACTGCCATCTCAGACCTAGGGGGGTCGACTCCCCTGGGGCGGGAAGATTGCCGCCTCCGGATTTTTTATTTTCAAACGGTTTTCTATTTTTTCTTATATATATATATATATATATATATAATTCTTCTGCGTAGGTACAAACTTCAAACCTTCATAACTTCTTCGTACGATGTCTGTTTTACGAAATTAAATGTCTATCTTGACCAGAATTTTGAGACGAACGCAATGGTATAGTCCGTTTCCCTTAATTCTTAATATTAAAATAATTATTATTTAATTTATCCTCCTTTAGTGTTATTAAAATTATGGGGTGTTACTCTCCCCTATTCAAAGGATTTCGTCCCCGAAATCTCTAAGTTAAGAAGAATGTATATCCTACCATCCATCACCCATCTACTCATCCACCACTCACAGGCATCCATTGTCCTTAAAGACTTCTAATGCTTAAATGAACATATGCAAAGGTGTGTGTATATGTCCCAATACTAATGCGAAAATCAGGCGATCTACTGATCCAGTTGATCTCCTTAATGCAATGTATGTTGGTGCCATGAATCCAATATGTATGCAAATAATCCTATTATAACATGTAAGTTCTATATATGTGCGCAATCATTCGTCCAAATGCAACATCCATATTATGATACATCCATTTTCATCCATTAACAGAAGAAAAATGCATATACATCCATATGCAGTACGAAAGTGATTGAGCTGATCTAGTGCCTAATTTGTATGTATATGCATCCACAAGAAACCACTAGCAAACATTTGCATCCACTTGCATCCATCAAACATAACATGTCTCAAACACATGTTTACATCCATGGGATTCCTACCTAAAGGTCGAAGATTCGATCGTTAAGATATACGTAAATGATAGAAACAAACATAATAAAAGCTTTGGAAAAGGAGTTAAGAAACATATCCTCGAAAAGAAAAGGGTACGAAGCACGAATCTTGTCTTCGGTCTCCCAAGTTGCATCCTCTAGGATATCTCCCCACCGAACCTTCACCAACTTGATTTCTTTATTGCGTAGCTTCTTAACATCTGATCCAAGAATACGGGAAGGAACTCATCTGACTATCACCTCCCGTTGCACCACTACTTCTTCTAATACATGCGGCTCAACTACTTCCATGGTATCATGCAAACACTTCTGCAAGTGAGAAACGTGGAAAACATGATGAACGTCGGATAGTCCCTCTGGCAGCTTTAATCTATAAGCCATTTGGCCAATTCTTTATGTTATGGGAAATGGCCCTACGAATCTTGGTGCCAATTTCCCTACAGATCCGAAGCAAACCACATTCCTCAAAGGTGACACTTTAATGAAAACCATATCTCCTACTTCAAATTTAATGTCAGTCCTTCTCTTGTTTGCGTAGGATTTCTGCCTATCTTGGGCGGTCTTTATTCGTCGTCTAATAAGATCAATCTTCTCGGACGTTTCTCTAATCATATCTTGTCCAAGCAATAACCTTTCTGTAGATTCCCACCAACAAGTTGGTGATCTATAGGGTCGTCCGTACAATGCTTCGAAGGGTTCCATGCCATTCTAGCTTGATAACTGTTGTTATAGGGAAATTCTACTAATGGAAGATGCTCTTTCCAAGTCCCTCCGAAGTTTAGGATATACAACCTCAAAAGATCTTCTAGAACTTTGTTCACCCTCTCCGTATGCCCATCGGTTTGGATGATAAGCATTGCTCAAACGTAACTGTGTACCTAATGCTACTTGCAAACTCCTCCAAAACTCACTAGTGAAGATGGGGTCACGATCGCTTACGATGCTGGATGGTACTCCATTAAGACGGACTATCTCACGGACATAAATTACTACCAACCAAGTTGCCGTCCTCTTACTCTTAACTGGAATAAAATGAGCGCTCTTAGTAAGTCTATCTACTACCACCAAATACTGAGGTTGCCTTTCTTTGATCTAGGCAAACCATCTATGAAATCCATAGAGACACTCTCCCACTTCCACTGTGGAATTTCCAAAGGATGAAGTAAATCACCGGGCTTCTTTTACTCCGCTTTGACTTGCTGACAAACTAAACATTGAGAAACAAACTTTGCCACATCCTTCTTCATCCCAGCGCAAAAGAAAACCCTCTTCATGTCCTTATACATCTTATCATTGCCTGGATGAATAGTCATCATAGAATGATGAGCTTCTTCTAGGACTGCCTTTAGCAAACTTCCAGTTTGAGGAAAACAAAGCCTTCCATCTCGTCGCAACCACCCTTTATCATCAATGGAATATCTATTGAGGTGGCTATAAATCTCCCCTGTACTGAGCCTATCCAAGATGTCTGAAATTTGTGGATCATTTTGCTGTGAAGCTCCCATCTGATCTATAAGAGTAGGTCGTATCTCTAGCGATGCAAACAAACCAGGGAATAACTCGGTGAGGGGTCTAAAATCAAAAGTCGATATGAACTCCAAGCTTTTCCTTTCCATAAACGGAGGACTTAAGGCCATCCTCTGCCTACTCAGTGCATCTGCCACCACATTACCCTTTCTAGGGGCATAAGAAATCTCAAAATCATAAAAAGATAGGAACTCCGTCTACCTTTGTTGCCTCAAATTAAGATCCTTCTACGAGAACAAATATTTGAGAGATTTATGATCGGTATACAACTCGAACCTCTCTTCAAGCAAATAATGATGCCACGTCTTAAGCGCGAATACTATGTCAGCTAGCTCTAAATCATGGGTAGGGTAATTCTTCTCATGGACTCTTAGTTGTATACCCCCATAACACACTACCTTCCCTTCTTGCATCAGAACCGCACCAAGCCCTGCATCACATGCATCAGTGTAAACTGTCAACACTTTATTCCCATCAGGCAAGGTCAAGACTAGGACTGTTATTAGAGCCCTCTTCAGTCGTCGGAAAGCAACATCATAATCTATATCCCATGAAAACTCTAAATTCTTATTCGTCAGCCTGGTGAGTGGGGCTGATATCTTTGCGAAGTCCTTAATGAACTTCCTATAACAGTCAGTTAACCCTAGAAAGCTTCTCACCTCTGTAGCATTCTTTGGAGTCTGCCAGTCTTGAACTGTAACCACCTTTGCGGGATCTACTGCTATCCCTTCTTTAGAAATCACTTGCCCTAGGAATCTCACCTCCTTTCTCCAAAAGTGACATTTGGAGAATTTCGCCTTATACTGATGCGCACAGAGGGTTTTCAAAACTTCCCTCAAATGTTGGGCATGCTCTTCTTCGCTCTTTGAGAAGATCAAGATATCATAAACAAAGACCATGAAAATTTTATTTAGAAACTCCTGAAATACCCTACTCATCAGATCAACAAAATAGGCGGGTGCATTCGTCAACCGAAAAGGCATTACGAGCCATTCAAAGAAACCATCTGGAGTCCTAAAAGTGGTCTTATCTATACTGTCCTCAGCCACCCTAAACTGATGAAACCCCTTGGCCAAGTCTAACTGAGAAAATACCGAGGCACCAACAAGTTGGTCGAACAAGTCATCTATCCTCGGAAGTGGGTGCCTGTTCTTCTTGGTGAGCTTATTCAACTCTCTATAGTCCATACACAAGCAAAGCGAACCATTCGCCTTAGTCGCGAATACTACTGGAGCACCCCATTCATATATGCTTTGCCTGATAAACCCTTTCTCAAGTAGCTCCCCTATTTTCTTGCTAAGCTACCTCCTTTCCCTAGGAGCCATATGGCGCACTGGCAATGCAACTGGCTTTGCATTGTCTACCAAATATATATGAAATCGATTTCGCGCCTCTGGGGTAAGCCCCGTACCTCATCAAAAACATCAGAATAATCTCGGACTACTGGAACGGATTGCAGATCATCAATAGATGCATTAAGAGACTCTAAGAAAATCAGCGTGATAGACCCTTGTGGGTCACAAGAAATCTCGAGGGTTCTCTAATGGCAAGTCAGAAGCCTAACCACCCTCTTATCACAATCCAAAATGGCACCATACATGGCTAGCGAATCCACCCCTAGAATCAACCCGTAGTCCATAAAACCGAGCACATACATGTCGCACTCAAACTCGACGCCTAAGATAGATATTCTCAAACCTCGACAAATCATACATAAATGAGCCGAACCACCAATGGGGTTTGAGATAACAACAGGATCCACTACCATACTAGTATTTAAGTGCAGAGATTCAACCACAGAACTAGATATAAATGGATGTGAAACACCATAATCAAAAAGTGTTCTAATATGATGATAAATGATTGGAAAGAGAAATCAAACCTTCCACGGAAATCTTCCTACTGCTATCCGGAGTACTGGTCGTGAGAGCATGCACTTTCCCTCTAGAAGCTCCTTTCCTTTGACCATGTCCTTGTGGTCCCTGTTTCTTCGGGCACTCCCTAGCAAAGTGTCCGACCTCTCCATAATTGAAGCAAGTATTCTTCCTTCTTTTACACTCTTTGACTAAGTGACCTTCTCGTCCACAACCGTGACATTTCCTCTTATCCTTATCCTTGTCATTCTTTCCGACTTTCTTCTGTTGTTGTTGTTGTATTTTCTTGGGCCATGCCTTCTTATTTTGCTTTGTTTCCTCATCTTTTACTTCCTTCTTTTCTCCCTTGTCTTCCTCATGCATCAGGGCCATATCAACAAGCCTTTCAAAAGTCGCTCCCATTGGGATATGGGATATAGCTAACCCATGAAGGGGTTGATTCGACCCTTTAGCAAACCGCAAAGCTTTCTTATGTGGAGTATCTACTAATTCCAATCCAAATCTTTCTAGCTGGTTGAATTTGTTCACATATTCTTTAACAGTCATGTTTCCTTGTTTGAGCGCCAAGAACCTCCCCATCTGCATGCTTTTCTCAACTTCGGAAAGAAACTTAAAACCTCTTCCTATAATCATCCATATCTCTACCAGACGTCCAGCTTAGGTTACTTCCCACTAGAACGAAGCTTCATCTTTCAGTATCTAGGCAGCTAACTGAATCTTCCTTCGATCTTGCACTTCAAATATTGCAAACAAGTCCTCAGTCTCCTTGAGCCAATTCCTTGCCTCTATGAATGTTTCGGTTCCACAGAATGTCTTCCCTCCCATGGCATAGAAATTTTTGCAGATCTTAGCGAAATTATCTACTCTTGGAGGAGGAGGAGGAACGACGGGTGCAACTGAGGGAGGAACGTTTCCTTAGCCTTCGGCAGGCGCCATAGCCACTAGATACATACGGAACCAGTCAGGTATCGTAACGCCCTCTGGAATGTTAGGTTCCCCAGACATTCTGAAACGAAAAGGAAAGAGACCTAGACAAAGGATCGAAGGATATTACATATGGCTTTGGGAAATATGTTTTTCAAAACAGACTTTTCTTTTTGAAAAATGCTTTCTTTTAAAACTTTTTTTTTTGAAAATAATTTCCAAGAACTTTCATCTAATCTGGTAACCTTCAGCTCTGATACCAAGTGTAACATCCCACATCCGTTAATGTCACTTATAAAGGGAATGCATTAAATTTTGTGAAGCATTATAGGTAAACAGAAACAGAAATATTACAAGACAGATATAAAATGACAGCATAATTAAAAACTTTATTAATCATAAAGCATCGTGGTTCAAAAACATCACATATCTGAAATACATGAAAACCATTACATCGTAAAGACTACTATCTTGTACTTTAAAACATTAGAGTACATAAAAGAAGCAAATTTCCCCAAAATAAAACATAGCCATAGTAGCAAGGATAGGAGCTTGAGCCATACATCTAAGCAGCTCCAGCAAAACAAAAGCAGAATCACAGTCAAGACTGAGTATTCCCATCCTGAGAACCTTGGGGGGAACGGAAGAAAGAAGAGGAAACAAACAAGGTCAGACATAAAGTCTAGCGAGTCCAGTTACTTTTAGCAAGTAAATAAGTAAAAGTAGCATGACAGGCATATAAAGTGGATAAGAAGGATAACACCATAAAAGGTAGGTATGACAAAGTAAACATGATATAGTGTATATGCTTCTCCAAAGATTACTCTGCACAAATACTAGTATAACCAGAAATGAAATGATCCCAACGACTATAAGATGGTAGATTTAGGCATAGGTCCAGATGTATCCTAACCACTACCCTAATTGATCGGCTCCTTACTCCACATAGATACTCTTTATCGGCCCCACCATAGGATGTATCACGCCCTATAGTGGCAACCCTTCATTGACATGCACAACAATATCTACAGGTGTCATGGACGTCTTAACCCCTCTACCCGGCGCATGCACGCACATGTCCCCGGTCGGTTTATGCCGCCCACGCTGTCCTCCTCGTTTGGATATCTTACAATCAGTCCAGTAAGCGTGCCCCAACTCCGACCTAGTTTGGAGTACTCGTTTGATACCTATCAAGGGTTACTGACTGAAATGGGTCCCACATAATATGATACAAGCTCTCCCCCTTGTCTTGTATCCCCACTAGGATTTCCATCGGTTATGTATACCACTAGGTGTCTTTAATTACACAACCCTGTCATTTCTACAAGTTATGCTTACTCTAATAAAGGTGTCTTTAATTACATAACTTTAGTATTTTCATCGATTATGTATACCACTAGGTGTCTTTAATTACATAAACTTATCAGGTTAAGTTTGTGGGCGTATATGTAAATATTACCCACCCCCTCAAACTTACTTAACCCACACACTTCTCAACAAAGTTTACTTAACCCCAACTTAAGTTTATATTCATACAATTCCCTATGGGTTCAACTAGGTTAAGCATTCAAGGTTTACTACCATATTTTCATTTATGGTTACAGTATGCTAGACCTCCCACATTAAGCCTGCCATTTGTGGATGTTGGACATGCCGAGCGGGTCCGCGCAGACTTATTCCATAAATCGGGCTTAACCTTGTGTCTTAGCACACCTCGTATTTGTGCACCTAGACCTCCCACATTAGATTTACCACTTGTGGTTGCTGGATATATCGGGCGGTTCCGGGCAGACTTCCACCTTAAGTGTAATCTAACCTTATGTCTAGGCGCAATCACAGTTTCTAATTACTTTAATCGCAAACTAACGTAATCGCATAATTAAGCAGCATGCCTAGGCTCGATAGTAACCTGGCTATATAAAATAAAAAGGAAAAGGGTGAAGGGAAGATGACAGCGGCGATTATTCTAACATAACTGACATAAAATTATGATGGCATAATGATAAGGTGGACATATAAGCACAGATCGGTGAACTTGTAATTGTAAAATAGGTTTTAACATAGTACGGATGTCATAACAGGCATGATTAGATCTAAATAAGGATTTAGATGTCCAACTAATGACAGATCCAAATTAACCTCAAACATAATAGGCACAAGATGATCTAAATAGGTTAGATCTATAACCAAAGTAGATCTGATATGATAAAGATTTAATCCAAGTCGTAGTAATTCAGAATATCATAGTTTCACAAATTACAATAGATCTGATATGATTCAGTCGCAAGAATAGATCCAAATTACAGTCATATCATGTTTTACTTTTAACCATTTAAATCTAAAAGTAACTTAAAACTCACAGTGTTCGGATCTAACGAAATAGAAGTAGAAAAGCATTTGATGAATCTCAGATCTGCGCTTGAATCTCTATATTTGATTGCAGAAGAAGAAAGAGTTTTGATTTAGTCTAGGCACCAGTAGTACTTAGGCCTCCATTGATTTTCAGTGTGAGAAAATCAGAAAATGAAGCCGTATATATAGCCGCCAGCCCCTAGAATTTGACTGCCACCTCAGCCCTAGGGTGGTCAACCCCTCTTAGGGGGTCGACCCATGGGTCGACACCCCCCTTGAGTTCGTCGACCCCGGGGTCGACTCCCCTGGGGCGGGAGGATTACCGCCTCCAGATATTTGATTTTCTAATTTTTCTGATTTAATTATATATATATAATTCTTCTATGCGTATATAAACTTCAAACCTTCATAACTTCTTCATACGGTGTCCGTTTTACGCAAACCAAATGTCTGTCTTAACCAAAATTTTGAGACGAACGCATTGACGCAATCCATTTCCCTTAATTCTGAATACTAAACTAATTATTATTTAATTTGTCCTCTTTTAGTGTTATCAAAATTACGTGGTGTTACATTGAATGCAAAAAGGAATGTTTGGTTATTAGTTGTACCAAATCAACAAACCTAACTATAGTAATAATAAAAGAAGATAACTACATTAACATCGCAAAAATTCAAATTTATATATACACATTATATGTCTGAATTTACATAAATGACAAAATATACATTATATTGAATGTTTGAATAGTCTTCATTTTATGGAATTATACATGTAAATGTAATCCATATTAAATTAATATATTTGTGGTGACCATTGTAGCAATTAATACAATTGATTGGTGTAAATAGGACCACAAATAAATAAATAGCCATTGTAATCGACGTTAATATGGGAAAAGTAAATTTAATTAGGTAATTAAGCCTAATTGTTATAATTTTTAAATTGGTTAGGATTAATGTTGTACAACCTAATTAGGAAATTTAATTTATAACCGCACTAAGACACGAGGTTAAGCTCAACTTGTGGTTGAAGTCTTCCCGGAACCAATCGGGAAATCCAACATCCACAAGTGGTCAGCTTAATTTGAGCATTTTAGTGCACATATATATATAAATATAACAGGCAATAAATAAAATTAGTAATGTCTGTTGGGGTACAACAAATAGATATTTCGGGGCTGATAAGATAAGGATAATCCATTAATATCTTAGGAAGATTATGGCAATCAGGCTCATAAATGACATTAACTATAATCAATGGAAATAAAAGGAAATTAAAGATTTGATTGTTGCCCTAGGAAAATATGACCGTTATGGTTATAAATGACAATAAACATATTAACAGAAATAAATCAAATAAAAACGGGATTTATAGGGATTGACTGTCTTTTAAATTTCTAAGTCCAATAAGGAAAAATAATTAATAAAATATCCTAGGATAAGGAGAATATAACTTCCCTTATTTATACAAGTCAATATATAACTTATAATTAAAAGTTAGAATTGGACTTGGTAGGTTAATAATGTGAAATATTTTTAACCATAGGAATCCGTGACGATAATTAACTGTGTGCATATGGTATTTCCGTTACGAGGAACTAAACTGGAATAACTCAATAACGTATCCCGCTTTATCCTCATAAGGAGAAGTATTAAAGGCTAATTGGGTACGAACTTAATAATCTTTGTGTTTAGTCCACTTCTTTAGGTCTTAAATGGATTGGTTTGAGGAGTCCACCTAGGAGTATGTCTTCCAGTCTAGGAATCTTAAATGGTGTGCGTGCGAGGTCTACCCAAACATAGAAATTTAATAATGTCTGGTATGGTCATTACATAGGACTACTTATCCTACGGGAAGTAGTAAGAGACTAAGGATATTATCCAATAAGGTCGGCTAGATGGTAAAGAGAAACACCTTCTCTCACCTTATACGGGTTGTGAGTTATATGCGTGAATGACGAAAGCCTTAACTAGTAGGGCCCCATAGTTACTGCCCTCTAGTTTATGTTAACGTTGGAATAAATCATCGAGAAGTATTAAGTGACCAACATGTCCGCCTAAGGTCTTAAGCAATTAGAATAATCCACCCTATATATCATTAGATAGTGAGGCGTTAAGTGGATAAAAATGTGTGTGTGAATAAGCAAACTCCATAATTAGGAGTTCACTCTCGATTAAATAACCAACCAAGTTCTGGTATAAAGGCTTCATAAATATATGCGTAAACGTTCTATCTCGCTATCAATATTTGGGAATACTATCTTGGGAAGGGTAGTTAGAGTTATGTGTAAATATTTACAAGGTTAGGCTAGAATCACTAACCTTGGTTGGCATACGTCCCGGGATGAACCAAACGAGATACATCTGTTTATTATAATCTATGTTTTGCATTTCTTGTTCGCTAGATCTTGTTGTTTTGACCCCCTCCTCATTACAAGCTCCCATATTTTCTAGAGAAAGTCAGGTTCTCGCAATTGTTTAAGTTTGGCTTTTGGTACTTGTTCTCTCTTATGCTCAGTTTTGGCAAAGTGACTTACTATAAAACGGTAGTTGCTTGAGTTAATACTAGTCTATCTTATTTTGTTTCCGTTGTGATTTATTTTATCATACTCTGATTATGCTCATTAATTTGCAAGTATAGCTTGGATGTGTTCAACTTTCGATTTTTGTTGAAATTTGGGCTTAGAAAAGTATGGGGTGTTACAGATATAGAGACCAATTTGTATTTTATTGAACTTGGAAGAGTAAATTAATTAGCATATTATCAAGGATCTAGTATTGAAGGGATTGATTTATCTACTAAGTAAAATGTGTATGAAATGTTAAATAAGTTTAAATGTGAATAAAATGGTAAATGTTAAATATTGTATATTATATTTTACCGTTGTGATTGATTCTATGATCTCTGTATTTTAGTATATTCTATATTGATATATCCTGGAGGCACACATGTTGTTTTGTACTAATACTGCATACGTAAGCGTAATTTATATTTTAGGAAATATTAATGTATCAGTGTTAGTCCAAGAGAATTTACACATGTGTGCCCCATATAGCCTCATTCTCCGTATTATCTGATGGTATTACTTCGTAATACTCTTGGAAAGTATGGGTATAGAGATAGGGTCCTTAAAGGATCGGTATCAGTCCTTATCATTAGTGAATTTTCTATCTGAAATTTTAGTGTAACCTCCTTGAAGTCCCCAGATGCCACACACCCATTCTCGATCCTATCAGAGTTTGTATGATGGAACGATACCGATTTATAGGCTATGGATCGGTATCGATCATCGTACTTAGTTGATTTCAACACGAATTTTTTTGTGCTGTCTTCCAGCGATCTCCAGAGCTCCTCCGCTAAGTTTCGCTTGAATTCAATCATTTGAACTTTCAATTTGCTCTGTTCTTTGAGTCTAAGTCCTACGATAAACAGTTCTGAATGAACAAATTAAGTATATCATGCAATTCAATCAATCAAACTTTAATTCATTTAATTTTGAACATGAACAATCATATGAACATAAACATACATGAATCATATCACAAAGCAGTAGATTCAACATAGTTTGGACCAAAACACATGTAAAAGGTGATGGATCTAACAATTTATACATTACATGACCAAATTAGGTTTATCGTAGGATGTCTAGATATGAAATAACATGTTTGAACCAATTTTAGGATGAAATTAACCTATATGGTGTAAAATGATCCTAATTCACATATATAATTCGTATTAATCATGTGAGAGATCTCTATCACTAACCAAAACTTAGATCCGATGAAAATATGACAAGAACAAATCTGGACAATGAAGAAATCCCTTGAATATAATGCAAAACAACAAGTTCTAATCCTTCTTGATGTAATTCTTGCCTCTAGATGGGATATAGAATGATATGGAGAAAGAAATTAGAGTTTTAGATATTAGCTTGAACCAAAGATTCATAGGCACTCAAACTAATATTTAAAATGAGGAGAGGAATCCTAATTCTCTCCTCAAACCCTCTGTTTATAATTTCAAGCATTTATCTAATGGACTCACTAATCATCTCATTAGTTGTTAATTAACCTTCCCTTTAGAAATAAAAACTTAAAACAACTATTTCTCAACCGCAGCCAAATCTTAAATGTGACCACTCTATAGAATGGTCAACCACCATTCTAGTCCAATAAAACCAATTACAACAACTAACTCGATCCCTAGCAAAAGTTATGGTCAAAATAGTAAGTCATCAGGGCATAATGGTCACAAAAAGGTTCGGAAAAAATCATAGACATGTATCGCATCCCCATAAACAACATATTAAAATATAAGAATGAGAGACTACTAGGGAATTAAATAAAATTATTTTAAGATCCTCCTATACATAAAATACAAAACATTACAACAATGTTTGGAATTTTGTGTTCGTAAAAAAATCCAATGGACAATAGCACCTAGCATAACACCATACACTTTTCTGCGCCCAAAATTTCGACAAAAATCGAAACTCAAACATATCCAAGCATAGAGTGTGTATATCTAGTACCTGTAATAAATGAGAATGAGCATAATTAGAGTACGATAAAATAACTCATAGTAGAAACAAAATAGGATAAACTAGTATTAACTCCAGTTACTACCTTTTTCAAAGTAAGTCATTTTGCCAATACCGAGCATGAGAGAGAACGAGAACCGAAAGCCAAACTTAAACATTGTAAGAACCCGACCTTTTCTAGAAAATATAGGTGGTTGTAGTGAGGAGGGGGTCAGAACAACAAGATTCTGGTGAACAGGAAATGTACAACATAGATTATAATACATAGATGTATCCCGTTTGGTTCGACCCAAGATGTATGCCTATCAAGGTTAATGATTCTAGCCTAACCTTGTAGATGTTTACACACAACTTTACTACTCTTTTCATAGTAGTATTCGCAAAATATTATACCGAGATAGGACGTTTACACATATATTTGTGAAACCTTTATACCAGGACATGTTGATTATTTAATTGAGGTTCGACTCCTAGTTACGGAGTTTATATATAAACACACACACACACACTTTCATTCTGGTCACTTACTATTCCTCGATAACTGATTCGACGTTAACATAGACTAAAGGGTACTAGCTACAAGCCCTACAAGTTAAGGCTTCCGTCATTCACGCATATACCCTTACCCCGTATAAGGTGAGAGATGGTATTTTATCATTCGCTATACCATCTAGCTGACTTTATCAGATAATCCCCTTAGTCGCTTACTACTTCCCGTAGGATAAGTAGCCATATCTGACGTTTCTGTTTCTAGGTTTGGGTAGGCCCAAAAACACCTACCATTGAAGACCCATAAACTGAAAGACCTATTCCTAGATGGACTCTTCAACCTCAGCGGCTTAAGACACATGAAGCAGACTATACGCGAAAGTTATTAGGTTCGTACCCCATTAGCCATTAATACTTTTCCCTATTTGGGATAAAGTGGGCTGCGTTATTAAGTCATTCCCGTTTAGTCTCTCCCCACGGAAATACTATACGCACATGATTAATTATCAACACAGGTTCCTATGGTTAATAATGTTTCACATTACTAACCTACAAGGTCCAGTTCTAACTTTTATTTATAATTTCTATATTAACTAATTGTAAATAAAGAAAGTTATATCCTCTTTACCCTAGGATACTTATTTAAATGTTTCCCTGATTGGACTTAGTATTTAAACGACGGTTCAATACCCATAAATCCCCTATCTTTCTTATCCATAAGTTTATTGTCGTTTATGACCATAACAGTCATATTTTTCCTAAGGCAACTTTTAACTCTAGATATCCTTATTTTATCAGTCCTGAAGTATCTACTTGTTGTACCCCAATTGACTATTAGTACTCTTGTTTGTTTATTTATTGATTTATATTTATATGTGTGTGTATATATATACACCAAACCTCTCACATTAAGTTGACTACATGTGGATGTTGGATTTGTCGGGCAGTTCCGGGCAGACTTTTACCATAAGTTGAACTTAACCTCGTGCCTTGGTATATTTATATTTATGCATTAGACCCCTCACATTAAGTTGACCACCTATGGATGCTGGATTTGTCAGTCGGTTCTGGGCAGACTTCTTCTACAAGTTAAGTTTAACCTCGTGTCTAAATGCAGTTATAATTCAAATTTCCTAACTGGGGTGTACAACACTTACACTAATTAATTTAGGAATTGTAACCATTATCCTATTATATTTACTTTACCCAATCAACATTGGTTACAATTGTCATTTATTGATTTACGGTCCTATTTATAGCAATAAATCATATTAATTGCTACAATGGTCGCCACATATATATATATATCAATTCAATATCGATTGCATTTTCATATAATTCCATAATTGAACACCATTCAACATTTAAACATTCCATACAATGTATATTTTACCATTTTATGCTGATATGGACGAATAATATGTATATATTTATATTTTATGTTTTCGTACAGTCACCATAGTTATCTTTTATTATTTTTATTTTAAAATTCAATGATTTGGTTTAATTGATGACCAAATATTCCTTTTTGTATTCAATTTTGCCAAAAGGTTTCAAATCTTACAAAAAGACCGTTAGTCGTAATCATTTTAAATTATGCCTAATTAATGGAATTGACATATTTCCAAACCATAAGAAATATATGTTAATGCATAATTTGGAATAGTTGATGCAAATTACGCACAAATATGTATATTTATATTTATATGTACATTTGCACCGTTTTTTCCTTTTTCAATCTTTTTTTCATATCTCTTGTGATCTCAAAATAATGCCTTTTTATTCAAAAATAGGAAAATGACATATTTACAACAATTAAGCAAGACCCAACGATATTGAATACAAACAGGCATATTTCCTTTAAATATCAAAATCACAAAATTCACCTTTTTATCCAAACTCACATAATTTAACACTTATCGAATATTCACATAATATTATTATTTAACACTAAAATAGAGATCTGGAATATAACTACATCTAATTGGTATTTAATGGGACTGATTTCCAGATCTACAGTGTTATGCAATGTCCACAATACATTTTTCAACATAATTGTAAAAAATAGGTATAAACAAATTTTAAAATCCCAGAATTAACATTATGCCTAACCAAAATTCATATATTCAAGTTTTAACAATGTTTACAATCAGATCTAATGGGTGTCAATCCAGTTACAACAATTTAGTGAATAGATCTAATAGAAAAATAGGCATAAAAATTTAGATCTAATTCAAATGAAATAAATAAATTATTATAATTGTATTCGTAAACTTCTCACTCTCCTTATAGCATCCAAATCCAAAGTTTGAACCCTTTTAGGTCTCCAATCCCCAAATTCTTATAAATCTACAATTTATTTAGAAAGAGGAAAAATTCCAGATCTGTAGAGATGTAAGAAAATAGGAAGAGAGGGGAGAATCTAATTTGGAGCATCAATTTGCATTCTTTTCCATTAGATCTGTTAATCCTCTTAATTTCATATGAATTAGATTTTTTTAGCAAGGTCGACCGGTTTTTATAGTGATCCGTAACACTATTTTATTAATGAAATTAAAATACAGGTGTTAAGCAACTAGCTTAATAACTTGTGCTAGTAATTCCCACGCAGGGAAATAAAACTAGCACACCAAAATACATAATATTACATTTAATTAACTTCAAACATACCCAAAGTACATAGTTCATAAATACATAAATTCCTACATGCTGCACAAAACCTATAATGTTGCAGCCTTGTACATAAGGCTCATCACAATTTCATATGAATTGGATTTGATTTGTTGTATAAGAATATATTTTTATTTAAGAAATTAGGTTTGGAGAAGCAGGAAACTAGAAGAGCTTCGTTGCTGCCCACAAATTGTGTGGAAAAGAATGAGGCCTTACCCATTTATTTATAGGAGTGGAATCAGCCTAGGACTGTCAGATTTATTTAGATTAACATCCGTTCATTCGTGTTATAAAATATAACGAAATTGCCCCTCAAACCTAGTCGTCATTGGGCACTACATTCCCGAAGCGGTCG